>JAPERM010000177.1:0-200441 GCA_030411635.1 Fusarium sp. MBC 119
TTTATACTTTAAATATAAGTTAACTAGTTATTTATTAATCTAGTTATAGAAGAAGGGTAGAGAAAACCCAGTTATTTAAAGTATATTAAATAGGAAGTAATAAAATGATTTAAGAGTTATATCTAAGTAAAATAAGTTAATATAAAGGTTTTTAAGTATTATAGAATCTTCAAGAGTAGTTCAAAAGAAAAGATTATACAAGGTTAATAATACATCAGTTTTAAATATAGTATACCTCCTAAAATACATATCCTATACCTATTAGAAAGAGATATGCGGATTTTTCAGACGCTAACAGTGTTCAGTCGATATTAGTTCCTTATACCAGGGATAGGATCCAGATGAAGTGTACTATCCGCTGCGATATCGAGTCCTTTAATCTTAATGAGCTATCATCCGAGTATAAACAAGAGAATAGAATTTACCCCCGAGTGTACTGCCCCAAGGATGAGTATCGTGGTAACTGCCCCAAGTATGAGACGGACTGCAACCGCGTTGATCGGGCTCTGACTGAGCTAAATATTTTTCTTCGCGGTAAGTGAGGTCTTATCTAACGAGCCGTAAATAGTTGGCGCAAGAGCAATCGGGATACCGCCTAATTTAAAGGTTATATGTGAAATAGACTTACTTACCTAGTTATTGCAGAGATTTAGATAAGTTTTTATAGTTTTAGTGCGATATAGGTAAGACGCTAGCAATCTGTCAAGGGGTTGATTGTATTTACAGAATGCCTTAGGAAGACCCATTCTGGTCTTGAGGAACAGAGTCTGTGATATGCATAAATTGTTGAGTGCTGGTGAAGCTGACCATACCGTCTATAGCCACGTAGAAGATTCAATCGGTATTATTCTCAGTTGTAAACAGCTATTTGAATACCAGGCCATCTTCGAGTTGCCATAGCTCTCGTTTATGTAGCATACGTAGGTTATGCCATTGACAAGTGTCATACCAAATGCTGTCATTGGCTTGGCGTTATCCGTCGTTAAGATGTCAAAAGCTATGGAGCGGTTGGAATGTTAGAGAGGACCCCAAGGTTTCTACTGACCTTTATCTTTGGAGCTCGCCGCTGGCTAGTCGTGTTCATGTTGACTTCTGGGTCTGTGTATTTGATATTGACTTACGTAATGGTGAATAAGTCAAGATAGAATTGGTCCTTTGGACTTTTACCACCTTGTACTATAGGATTCGGCAAGACGACTTCGGCATCCAACTCAGCTCTCATTGCTGCAGTCGGAGATGAACCAGAAAAAAAAAAAAAAAATACAAACAGCGGCGCCAATCGCGATACCAAGTAGTGATGGTTCATATCATTATGGCCACATTGGGTATCGTGAATACGGGCGATGATATTGATCGGCCGTCGAACGAGCAATGAATAGTCCGAGCTGGGACTTCTGTCTTTATGGTAGCCTGCAGGGATTGAGTGTGTGTAAGGGTAGGAGACAACAAGGCACTTGGTTAGCTGGCATTAAAGAAAGAGAGGGCTTCTTATACCCAAGACGAAAGCTTATTGCTTGCATAATAAGGTTGGTTATTGCCTGAAAATGCGGCTCTATTTTGCTTTAAGGTTGAGAGAGAGAAAACTATGTTTGAAGGCATCCGGCATGATACCTTATTGTATTAAAAGAAATATATATCTTTTAGATATATGGCCTTAATCTATCTCGAAGAGATATTGAGTAAGGTTCCTATATATATATATTATAGTAGCCTGCAAGATAACGATCAATCAAGTCAAACAGGACCCTAATGGAGATACTATCCTAACATATTCCGATCCAGCTCAGGTTATTGACTTATATAGCAAGCCCATGCGTTTGAAAAGCCCTATGACATCAGCACTTGTCGTCCGGACTGTGCCTGATGGGCGACAGCGATGGGATGGGATGCTGCCGCGCCTTCGACCAATGCAAGAATCCCCACCAAGTTGAATCAAGGCTTTGATGATTTGTGTATTGCTCCTCAACTGGTAACTGCTGTATAGTTAAAGGTTTCTTTTCGTTCAAGTTTTGGGGTCAGCCAGTTGGTACATAGTAGCTGGGGATTAGGATACCTCGGCTGCAGCAAGTCCTTTGACCTCAAAAGAAAGCATATCAAGATTGGAATAAACTCTAATCAAAGTACTAATATACATTATAATGCATCATTTCGTATAGAAATGCAACATGAAGCGACTTGCTTTCGTCAGCTTTATCTCTTGGATTAAAATCTTTGCCGCTCATTGTCACTTGGACATGAAACAACGTCCTCACAGCTAAGTTAGTCCCCATAGCGCAGACTCACCTCATCAATGATTTCTCAAATTGCCGAGCCCAATATTCCTTCTAGGCAGCTCGAAAATTCGTCCTTGAATCATGCCGAAAGGAGCTAAATCACGGAATGAATGCTCTCAATGCAGATCAAAACGAGTAAATATTACATAGCAACATCCTACACGCCATTCTGAAGCTGGGTGGCTGTATCAGTCAAAGTGCGATGAAGTGTGGCCGGTATGTGGTCGCTGCAATTGGCTTGAGAGCCGTTGTTCCATGCCAATATTACGCGTGAGGTGGTCGGACAAACACGAAGTCTTTGTTCCAGCCAATAATGATAGGCATCAGCGCGACCAAGAAGACCGCTCCGTCAAAGAGAGGAAAGCCAAGACTTATCCGAGTTAATGGAGAAACGTACAGCGCATCCTCCACTGGATTCAAATGCGCATCATGACTGGGTAAATTAGTTCTTGGACATGACGACGCCTGAGCCTCCGGCTTCTCCTAATAGCTCTGCGCGAAGCTCAGTGCCACGATCAAACCATCCGCCTGATGCAGATAACCCAACATTGAAAATGGAGGATATTGATTGGCTTTTTGATGCACTCAGTCCATCATGCGTGTTTGCGGCTTTGACAGAGCCGTATCCTCGTGCAGACTCATCGCACGAGATAAGTCCAAGCGCCTCTGCAGGGAAGCCCGGGAGTCCAATTGTCCATAGAGTCTTAGTCCTACGGACCGCCAACGATTATAGCACTATTTTGGTGGAGTATTATTTCAGGGACACAACACCCATACTTGCTCTATACGGCAGCAACATGAATACCATTCGATCCACAGTATCCCGTCTCTGGGGTTCCTCAGAACTTTTATACCTTACCTTCCAAAGCATGTCGATAGCTTTACCCTACATCATCTAAATTTAAATGTCCCAGGTTGGAGATAATCTTAGATGGATAGCTACAAGACCTTTCCAATCGTTTGACGAAGCGAGTGTTGATGAACAAGCCCTCATAGCGACATTCATGATCAGTGGGACGGCAAGTTGGTTCGATGCTGATGATATTGGGTTAACGTAATTCACCTTGTTAGAGAGCATGTACGACGCTTGGCAGATTCTGGGAAGATTTCGTCATCCGGAGAAACCCATGCATTCTTTAGGGAGCTGTTGACGTGCCGGGAGATGTTTCTTGCTTTTGTTAAGAGAAAGGGCTTTCAGCTGCAACAACGGGGGCAAAGCAAGGGAGATGGATTCTGATTTTTGGGTCTATATTTAGCACTATGGATGTACTAAAGATAGACTTGGCAGAAATTAAACCTACTGCTTACTTGAGTTTCCGTGTGAAAGTTTCCAATGAAGACAACAAGGAATACCGAAACGGACATATGTATGAGTTTTCTCTAATATTTTCATGGAGTGGTTATCATGTTACACAAGTTAACCCTGCTTGTCCTACGTCAAATACAATGTATTTCTTACGAGGCAACATCCTAGATCAAAAACATAATATGTGTTATGCATAGTCGACTGCGAGATTACAACTAACTCCAATTTCCTATAGAGAATAATAATGGGAATCCACGTATACCTCCGCTTCCTCTATTTGATTTCCAAAATAACAATCTGATAGTTAGAACGGTGCCTTCAGGTGATACTTACCCCGCTTCAAGTACGTTGTCGTTACACGAATTTAAGATCGTCAAAAATGAAAATGAGTAAGCTAAGTAAGATTGCGAGATAAAGTGGTGAAGAGATGTCTCCTTATTCATATGTATGAATCTCACAGGGAACTCTCAAATTGCTAAATCTGGGTTGACAATTGGACCTGCAGGTGACTCGAGCGCTACTCAGTGTTCGTCCTATCCTTCCAGGCTCTAGCTATTGTCTCCATAGTGTCAAAAGAGATTTCTCCATCCGCGGCTTGACCCATCTTTACTTTCAACTTTGACACAAACTTATCGATCATGCCAATAATGTGACTCCGTCCAGCACATTCGGGATGTAGAATAAGTGGGAATACGCTGCCAAACCCAGCGCCTGACCCTTCGGATAGCCAACTCTCATTCTCCCATATCCACTCAAATCGATCTAGCCACATCTTTTCCATGGTGTCAACACTCACATAACCCTGGGAATTCGGCAGATGCGGATAGAAGCACATGGGAGTAGCATCTTCAGTATACCAGCTGGCAGGTATCTCGACCAAAGAGTCGTTTGCGGCTTGTG
Source organism: Fusarium sp. MBC 119 (assembly GCA_030411635.1). Taxonomy (NCBI): domain Eukaryota; kingdom Fungi; phylum Ascomycota; class Sordariomycetes; order Hypocreales; family Nectriaceae; genus Fusarium; species Fusarium sp. MBC 119. The sequence continues at coordinate 4,480 of JAPERM010000177.1, forward strand.
ATCCTACCTCAGGCTGATCTTGGATGATGAGTGGTTTCATCCAGGTACTGGCTGGTTGCTTATAATCTGGAACAGTCGGGCGGATACCTTCGAATGGTTTCGCCAGGAAGTATGGAAGGCAGTCATGGGAGTTCAAACTGGAATCATATAAAAACCCGTGTTCCTGCAGGAGGTTGACTGTTGACTCTCTGATTTCGTATAGTGGCGCTCGATACCCGACGGCCCTTTTTCCGTTACAAAACTTTTCGGCTAGCTCCATGGACTTAAGGAGCACGTCGCGTTCTTGCTCCTCTGTGAGAGAGTATGCACTTTCGTGACAGTACCCATGTAGTCCGATCTCTGCGCCGCTGTCGACAATCGCCCGAGTCTGCGTTGGGAAGGTTTCCATACTGTGACCTGGTATAAACCATGTTGTTTTCTTTGAGATTCCATGTTTTTGAAACACTTTCAAGAGTCGACTGATACCGACATTGCCACCAAAGACTCCGGAAGAGTAATCGGCAAGATTATTTTCCGGTGAGTGACCCGTACCAAGGAGTCCGGAAACAGCGTCGAAATCGACAGACAAACAAATCCTCAGTCGTCTCCGATTTTTCGGGCCAGGTGTCGGACTGATCTGAGGAGGTATGGATGGTTCTGGCTGAAGCGTCTGTGTCTGGCCTCTCGGTTCCCTCCAAAGTAACCGTCCCTCTTGACCTCCGTCAACGGAGATGCATTGGCCTGTGATGTGGCCAGCGACTCGATGAGAGGCTAGAAATGCCATGCACCTTGCCACATCACTTGGCTCCGCGATCTTGCGCAGTGCGACTGTGGCCTCTGCTTCTGCCCATCTCTCCTTCGGGTCATCAAGTCGATCGCCAATAAGTGAAGTGTTGATCCAACCAGGGGCGACAGCATTGATGCGAGCTCTCGAATTGAGTCGCACGATCTCATTCTTAACGCTTTTCACCAAGCCATATTGGAGTCCTGCTTTTCCGCAAGCATACTCGACATGGCCTTCTTGACCGAAAACGCCAGTTTCCGAACCGGTGACCACAATTGCAACGTTGTCTAGCTCTTTCCCCAGGAGCTTTTGTGAATCTCGGACGGTGGTAAGGAAATGCTTGATCGTCAGGAAAGTTCCCCGAACGTTGATGGTGTTGACATTGTCCCATTTCTCGACGTCGATCTCCCAGATGGGAGGGTGGCTACTCTCGTCGGTGATACCAGCATTGGCGATGAGAATCTGAGGTGGACCAAATTTATCAACAGCTGTTTGGAAACCCTGGGCAATTGACAATTCATCTCGCAGATCACCGAAAACTTGGAGTAGTCGGTTTGCTTGTTCATCGGAAACGTCGAGCGACGCAACATCCAAAGCGTTCCTATCGAACGTCGTAACTTTGCAACCATTCACTAGCATGATGTTAATGACAAAATCGCAGCGATACCTGATGGGATAAAACTTACAAAGGAATTCCTTGGTCGCTGCGGCTCCAACGCCGCCGGAGCCTCCGGTCACGAAGACGTGGCAGCCTTCAATACTCAGAAATGACAAAGAAGGATTGTTGGACATTTTGAAGCAGAGAGAATGTTGATAGTAGTGGGGATTGAGGATGCGACTGGGCGTGGGACGTCACCTCTTTTGTTTCAGCGAGTTCCAGCGAGTTACAAACAGGGAATAGTTGGAGCGAAGCCCAAATAAGAAAGAACAGGCGATGGGTTGGAGAGGGGCAACTTTGTTCTCGAGGGATCAGTCAGCCGTCTTCCGAAGCTTTGGGTGGGTTATTGGGCTTTGAATGAGGTATTCTGCCTTAACATTCCAATTCATGGGCTCATGAGATAGTTAATCATATGTCTCCTTCATTCGATGAGAACACAAGTATTCAGATCAAGTACAACGACAGTAGGCACAGCTCTATTAAGGTCACATGTGAATTCTGAGTGACACTTGCTATCCCAAGTAGTGTTGAGATCGCGTACTAGTGATTGATACAATATAATCATCTCATGTCTGCGCCTCTTGGAGAACAGTTCTTTATAGACACGCCCTACCCCACAAGTCATACAAGCATGGGGCCTTCCGTACACCTCGTGTCCCTACCCCAGATCTCTTAACCCAGATCGTTCAGACATATCTATAATATTACACAGCAAGGTTATAATACGAGTCTTCCCTGTTATCTGGTGTTTAACTTCCCTTATCACTTTTCTATTCATCTATCAAGAATCTCCCCCAACGCCCCACATCATCATGTCACATGACGAAAATCAAAGCAGACCAACACAATACCGGCGACGACGCTGTCGAGCTAGGAAACCACGAGACCACTAACCGTACTTCAGTCATTATTGAAGAATGCTATTTGTATATTTTATCTTGTTCTGGCTCACTAAGTACTCTGATTGTGAAAGGTACAAAGGTCAGGGCTCTTAGCGGGTACAAATATCCTAAGACACACCAAGACACCAAACCTTATGGACATGCCTAGTAACAGCCATCGGGCTTGGAACTGAGGCAGACTTTGCGATGCCCAGAGTTCTTTGGCGAATACCCAGATACCTTCACACCATCGCAATGTGCTGGGCATCGTGAACACTGCTCTTCGATCAAATGAGCAACGAGATGAGCGGTGTTGTATGTCAGATCAGCCCCTTGTCCCAATGGGCCGACCCTCAAGTTGCATGACAAATAGGTATAGATTCTTCTCTTGTTTCCAATAAGAATCTTTTGCTGGGACATGGATTCGAGAACCCTATAACAGCTTGACCTCCAGGCGAGATGGTCTGCGCTGCACTTGATGCCGTATGTCACTCGTTCCTCAAGTTTTGAGAGATCATCAGCCTTGACATTTGAAATGAGATCAAGAACGTCGGTATGCTCATCTTCGCTACTCGTTTCTGCGTAGATGGATAAGGCATGGGAATATCGCTCAAATGCATGTGTTTTATATCCAATGGCGTCTTCTTCGATCTTTTGATGAACAGTCTGGTTTGTGCTGAGCACAATATCATCCTTGACTTCCCCCATCATGTGGTACCGCGCCCATACCGCATCTCCGAACCTCTTCTCACGAATAGCAGTGACATATTGACTGCCCCATGGTTCATTCACCGATAAACCGTCAAGTGAATTGACAACCTCGTGTATAGACAAATCGAGGAATAGTTGCTCAATGAGGCCTGTTTCTGTTTCATTTGTGCTAGCGGCCACACCGGCGAAACTGGATAAGGCTGACAAGGCAGAGAACAAGAAGAAGTAAGTGACGATCATCTTTGTGGTGGATTCAGTTGATCTGGTAGATTCTCAGTTTCTAGAAAAGCTTTGTAGTTATATCTAATGGAACAGCTTAGTGTTTTATACCACAATCTCTGTCCAGCTCCCATGACATGATTATTCAAAAATGAGCAATTCTCCTTCCCTATTCCGAGTTATCCGTCTCAGTTTTGTTGGTTGTGTTATTATGCTGGTTCAGTTAGTCGTTCTGACCTAAAGAGTAGTCTAATCCTTGAGCTTTGTTCACTCACCGACGTCCGGCCCGATACGAGAAACTTTAACGCTTCATGATGGATTTAATTGGCTACTCTGCAGTTTCATTAGCCCGTTCATCCTGGACGACCAACAGTCGTCACAGGTATTACGAAGTCTAGACCCGGCACTGGCCAAATAACGGGCGGACCAATCAATTTGTATGCCTCTGCTGCTCGTTGCGCTCTCATACAGGTACTGGTATTCTTGACAATAAAATTCATTGAAATCACATTTAATCGTTTCACCAACCTCATGAATTACCATACAGACTTATACATCCTGATGATAAAGAAGGGTTTGTAATATGCTGTTCAATATGTGAGGCACGAAGAATTGACAACCAACAAGAACTGGGTAACTAGACAAGGCTACTACAACCGGGTGGGATCAGAGTGGCAGGGTTTTTGCCGTGACATCCGAGCAATCTTGTTACGTCTAATGATAGTCCCACATGTATGAGCTCGGCATGAGCCCGACCAACGTGTTTGAAGAGCAGTAGAAATATTCAAGAAAAACAACAATTAGATTCTAACCGCCCTCGGGAATGTCTATCCCTGCAAGGTCTGCTCCATCTATACGCAATATAATCTCAATCACATCTGTGTGCCCATCTGTACTGCTGGTGCCCCTGTAAAAAGACACAGCTTCGGCGTACTGCTCAGGTGAGTATTTCTTGTAGCCCATCGCATCTTCAGTAATCCTTTCAAGGACGGTCTTCCCCTCATATAATCCGTTTACTACATTCCCAAAGATGTGATATCGCGCCCAGACTGCATCGCCGAATCTTGAGTCATGGATCGCATCGACGTATGAGCTCGCCCATGGTTCAACAGCTGGCATACCGTCAAGACGCTGGACAACCTCATTCACACTGAGGTCCAGAAAGAGCTGTTCCACTGGGTATGTATCTTGTATGCTCAAATTCATCTGTGATCTTAGTATATCTGAACATTGTCATCAACGGATATAAATATACTAGGACTAAATACCTTTCTCTGAGTCGGCCGTTGCACGGATGAAGATAAGTGCAATGATAGACAGAGTGATGTATGAGAAACGAGGAGGGAAATATTCGTAGACAATAAATAGGCCGTTAACTTTTATACCTAAAACCAAGTGGAGTTTTGGCTGTTACCGGTTTAATGCATATCTATACTTAGTACATAACGTATTTGATAAGCCTCCCTAGGGTGGTTATAAAACTATTCTCCCTCTATAGGCAATGAAGAAGGAATTAGTTTTGAGATTGAGAGATCTAATAAGAAGACTAGAGTGATACTAGTAGGTAGAGATTAACTAGCAGGCAGTTCATTTATCCCTCCAGTGACACGCTTGACACTCTTGATAGATCACTCCCGACATCAGGGTCTTCAGCAAGCACCTTTTCAAGTTCCGTTTCCAAATCAAAGTCATCTTCCATATCCCCTTCCCTATCCTCCTCCGCGTTCTCTTCCATGACCTCTTCTGCTGCCTCTTTCGCCTTTTTACTGTTATACACAAACACGCCCAACAGAATAGGCGCAGAACGTGAATTGGGGATGTGGTTGGTCTCGAGCTCCTTCATGAAAGCTGGAACTGTGTCTTCGCCAGGTAAGACTGGCACCAGGTATATGTTCATTCCAATAACTGTCGACTTTTCGTCGACTACACCAAACCTGCTTCTTTGAATCAAGTGATCAATCAAGCGATTGAATCCGATCTCTGCTTTTAGGTCCACGGGAACTATTTCTGCCACAACGACATCAGTGTTTCTGCTATATCTTAATGCACAGAGATAATCATCAGTAGAGCGCGATGGCGTGCGACCGACGACTGCCAGTGTAATGGGTATCAGCTCGTCTATCGATAGATGGTTCCATGCGCCGACCGTTTGAAGCGAAGCACCGCCAATGTGCCTAGCAGCAGCTTCAAAGCTGGCTATGTTGTCCATGGACACATGTCCCTGCCATATTATATCCGTATTATTGACAACACGCTTAGGTGGTGGAGGAGGGTCTTTGTTGAGCAGCGAGTTGATGTCGAGGCCTCCGCTACGACGGGGTATCTGTCTAGTAGTCTTATTCTTCTTGCGTGATGGAGGCAGCTGCAAGTTAATCTCCTTAGGATTTCCGAGATAGCTTGGGTTGCCATGGGGGGACGAGGCACCAAAGAGGAAAGGCGGCTGAGAGGTCGTTGGAGCGGTAGGAGCCTGAGCACCCTTGTTGCCTCCCTTAGGAGTAGTGCTTTGGGCCTGTGAGTTCCTGCGCAGGTCTGGTGGACGAGGAGCTGCTGCTGGAGTTTGGACCGGTGTGACAGCTTGAGGTGTTGTTGAGCCATACTGTTCGTTCATCGAGCCCGATGATGATCCTTGCTGAAGAGAGGATATGGGGCGGCCTCGAGACTGAGAGGATCTGGTGTCGACATTTAAGGAGAATGGAGGATCAGGCAGCTTTTTGCCCTGTGCCTTTTTCCATTCAGCCTCTTGGACGATCGTGGCCCAATCCTTGCCTTGGTCTGTCTGGCGGACGTAGTAATTCTTAACCATGACAGGTGTCTTAGAACCCATGTGAGCCGCTATTGCCTTCCAATCATTTCCGAACGAGCGCAGAAGATGGGGGAAGTCGTTGGATTCAGCTACACTCCAATAACTAGTTGCTTTAGTTGGTGGCTCGCGTTTTGGAATTGCAAGTTGAGTATGATCATGCTTGGTATGGCTTTCTAGAGCTCGACGTGACAGGAAGGGAGGATATTGGCATCCAGGAACGGTGCAGTGATATTTTTCTGGCGCATATTTGGACCATTGTTGTCTAAGGTAAATTAGTTTGTATCATGACCAAACGCATCTCTTTCAACACAGAGAGGCTGAAGCTTGTGGCTTTGACTTACCCGTTCTTAGCGGTATGGATCTCATGGCAACGTGGACGGCATCGTTCGCAAAAGTATTCCTCGGGTGTGTCTTCTTCTTTAAAAATCCCTACACAGGCTCCGTGCTGCCAGTGGCCACAACTGTCGCATTGAACGAAAAGCATTGTATCGGCCGTGAATACGTGACCATGAAACCACTCAACATCAGGTCCTTCGACAGGCGGTGGACCAGGGTAGGACTTGGATTTACAGATGGTGCAATCTTTATCACCAAAAGAAAACAGACGGTTCGTTGAAAAAAAGGGCTCTGCTTCGTTGTCGTCATTTTCTTCCTGTTTAACTAAAATCTCGTCAAGTGTGTGAGGAGGGTCAGGGGCGAGAGGTTTCATTGATGGTGTATTAACCATTAGCAAGAAGCTCTCTTCGGTAGCCGGGAGTTCCGAGATATAATATTCGGGGTGTGCTCGACGGATATGTTCCTGAATAGCGCGATACCTCTTTTCCTATAATCAGATATTTAGAGATTGATCTGCACCGTTATACAGTATTGCGAGAGTATGGCTTTGGGCCAAGAAATATGACGCAGGATCGGGAAGGTTAAGGCTATAGGCAGGGCAGAGCTGATAGGAAAGGCCATATGTGGTAACTTACGCCAGTACATATTTTGCGACAGCTGGAGCTATCTTGATTGAGAAGGGGACAGAGAACCTCATTGCTTGAGCTATGTAGTCCTGTTGTAACCGTAGGAGCATCCACGGCTAGTCCAGTGAGGACAAAGGCGTCATCCGTTTCTTCCCATACAGGATGAAATATGTCAGACTCAGGCGTAGGCGAGGCACTTGCAGGCCTGGCTTCTATCACTGCGCCGGTGCTTGGCGGGGCGCGGCTGTAGGATGTAGGTCTGAAAGCACTGGGAGGTTGGTCCGATATGCCCTCAAGATGCAGGTCAGTAGGCTCATATGGGAACAAGCCGCTTTGGAAGGTCCCTTGACTGCTCATGTCAGAGATGCCTTTGACTGTGCTGCGATTAGAAATGGCACCGTCGGATCTTTTGGTGTTGTCTTCATCTTCGTCGTCATCTTCGTCATAGACCTAAGTAAGCATTATGTTAGGATGCATTTCTAAATAATCAACACGAAAACAAAGGTTCACTTACTGGTGGCAATGACCTGAGTGCAAGTGATCTCAAGTGTCCAACAATATGCTTCTCAAGCTTTCCACCAGCCTGCTGGACTTCTTCACCACATAGTGGACATGATGTGAACAGAGGCCCTGTCGACTGTCGACTTCGATTAATGACGAGGGCGAGTTCAGACTCGGTGTATTTCTTCTTGTGATCTTGGCCCAGATGATTCTGAAAGTCTTGTTGTGTCATGAAGGTTTGGCCACGATGAGACTTTGCTGGACACCTCCATTGTAAAGCGTGTTGTCGCATGTGCTTCAGCCAGGTCTCGCTATGTGTCCACATTCGCTCTGGTTCATCGCATTCTTCAAACAAGCATACATATGCTTCTAAGTCGCCCGTGACATGTTCCCTTGGCATAATAGGTCAGTTAAGTTCTGGCGTTAAGGAGCTTCTTCGACTTACCGCCATTTCTGCTCACTACTTATGTATTTGGAGGAGAGTATAAATAGGCAGAATGGGCATACTTCTTCAACAGCATACTCATCCTGAAACTGTTCCATCTTCGCCCCGAGTCCGGCGCTAAGATTGGCAAAGTGCTTTCTCCCAAGTTTGCCGGGTGGGCGGGGGAATGCAAGCTCCTGGTGAGAATCTAGCGCGATAGTTCTTGATTTTGAGACAACCGAGGGCGTTTGGGCTTGTTGGAAGTCTGGTAATGCTAGGGTAGTTGCGCTTCTTATAGCAGTCGAAGCTATCATACTCGGGGACTCCCCACTAACTTTGAATCCCGTCTCTCGCCTTCGAGGTTGTTGCTGATCTTGAGCTTCTGTACGATTAGGCACAGGCAAAGGCCGAAGAGTAGGTTTGTCCGTCGTCTGGAGTTTTCTAAAGGGATCGCCGGAATAACGACTTCTGCGATAGAGAATCCTTTTCCTTCGTAAGACCATCACTTTGGCTAACCGTATCCGAATAGTTTCGCTGCATCCTGGAAAGCGGTCAAGCAGATTGTCGGCCCAGGCGTCTTGTAGAACACCCTCGAGGTTGTTGCCACCCTCATCCCTTATGGTGAATTCGCTCAGGGCCTTCTCATCCTGAGTCTTACGGCTAGCTTTGCGTATGGTATTTGACAACTCATTAAGAAGAGTAAGTTCGTTGCCAATTGTCAACAACGCTCGCTCGAAGTCGCCTCCTGCCAGTAACTGGTTGCGGTCGAGAATAGACAGCTCCGAATCCCCGAGACGCTCCAATAATGATAATACTGCATAATTATTTCAGCTCTTTGAGTTCATCAAGTAAAAAAATAACCACTTACGCTGTTGGATATAATCTTCCAGAACGCCAAGTAGACCAGTAACTAGATCCCTCACTTGAGGGGTCCACCGCAGTCTGTGATCCAACGATAACTTAGACTTTGCAAAAACTGCCATATTGAAGGTCCAAATAGAGAACCTGGCTATTTGATCCTCGATAGAAGATTGTCTTTGCGCGTCGACACTGGCGGCCATGGCAATGCAACGATCGAACAGGCTGAGACATGCCGCAGCCTTGGACGAGATCGGGGCGGTTTCTTCGCCCACTGCCGTCATATTCGGCTTCTTATTCAAAGTGAGCACATTTCTTTTTTCCGCGGCCATGACGACGTCGATGGCTAGCTTCGTCGCCGCGAAACGATAGAGTGAGTGAGGCTGAATGCTGATGGTGTTGTCACGTTGGTAGATCCTTGCGCGGCATTAATGCCTGAGGCAGGAATATACTGCGGCTGATATTTGAAACGAGGCTGTGAGACATCTTGCCACAACCCACAGTGAAGGTCCTTGAATATGCGGGGTTCTCGTTCGGATCAGCCTCAATCTACGTTGAGTCCTTCTCAATGGCCTCGCTTGACCCTCACCTTATGAGGAGATGGGTTCAGTTGTTACCCCAGGTTCTTCAGACGTTTCGGGAGATCTGCGATATTTTATCACCCGATGAGCCTTCTCCAGAGCTCAAAAAGTTCTATCTGCATATGAGCGCTCGAATATTCATTCTCTCCAATATCAACGACGAGTTTCCCGGGGCTTTCTCGTCTCATTTGGCAGAAACTCGTGTTTTCCAACAGCTTATGCACTCGCTAGATCGAGTGCTTGTCCAGAACTCAGATCTCTCAGTCACAGCCGACGACCAGTCTGTTTTACTGGGCCTGGAAACCATTCTCCAGATTTGGTGTGGCAGCCCGAGTGAGAAGCTCAATTGTGCGCAGAATTGCTTGGATTTTGGTTCCAAGAAGCGCCAAGATGAGTTGATCAATCACCTCAAGGAGGCTGAGGACGTATGCAGGTCGAACTCCAAAGCCGAGAAAATAGACGTTAGCACAGAGCAAGACCTTTGCAGAAAGATCAGGCAAATGCCTCCACTCGACATTTGGCCGTTAGCTCAGTCAGTATACTCAGCGCTAGACTCGTCCAATGCGGGCCCATGCGACATGTGTAAGATTCCACATGGATATGGTGCTCGACTATGCATCGAGACGTATCGAGCTCAGCATGATGTGCAGGGTTGCGACTTCGACATGTTTCTGGGCTTGGATCAGCTATGGCACGAAGCACGCATCAGACCAATCAACAAGTCTGTGGTCAAATTTATGATCAACGATAGCCAAGATGACGATAAGACGACCGCGAGAAGCCGCAGCGTGAAGCGCAAGCAAGAAGCGAGAGTGAGAAGTTTATGTCGACAAATCAAAGAAGCCCAGAAGCGATGGATGTTTCGACTCAACTTCGAAGTTAGAGACAACGAGCTTTGGAAGATTCCATCTGAACGCAGCAAATTCGTCACCGATGCATCAGAAGATGTTGTATCCCTATCGCACTTTATTACCAGACAGCCGCATGTTCTAAACGGTAAAACGAAAAGAATCCTCGCTGTCCTCTTGGGGTACGCTGTGCTTCACCTCCATGGCACGGAATGGCTGCAGCCTACGTTGTGCAGTGATGATATCTTGTTCTTTAAGACTAGTGGTGCGGTGCCCTTGAAACCATACCTTCAAGTCCGCATTAAATCTAAGTCGTCGGGTCAATGTCCTATGAATAGGGAGAACGAGGTAGAAGACGATGACGAAGACGAGATTGACCCTGATGATGAACTATTCTATCACCCCTACCCTTGTCTGGTCAGCTTGGCGCTCATACTCATCGAGTTGCATCAGGCCAGGCCTATACAGACTATCGCCGAAGAGAACAATCTCACGATGTCAGATGACATGACCAACGAGGACAGGTTCTTAATGGCTGGCCAAATTTTTGCATCTTGTCAACAAGATTTCGAGGACCAGACGAGAATGGCTATTGACGCTTGTCTCGACCCTGCTATCGGGGGAGATATCGATGATGACCAACCAGACGAGGACCTCCTACGTACAACCATCTACCAAAGCATAGTCCGAAGATTGGAAGACGAGCTAGAGCAAGGGCATAGTTACATCTCAATCGAAGGGCTTGATACCCTTGCACAGACTTTAGACTTTGCTCGGTTTGGGCGACCAATCAAGCCTGAGAAGCCCCAAAACTCGATGCAAGCTCCAACGGGTCGCGAATCAGGATCATTAGCAAGCAAAAGAAACATAAACAGAGATGGCGGTCCTGGAGGCGCACGGCGCAGATTGGATTGTGCGGGCCCAGCTAGCAGCTTTTCAGCGGTATCGGATCATTCGAGACTCAGCTTCTTCGATGATCAGAGAGGGTCAGAGGATATCACAACCACAAAGTATGTACCCAGAGATCAACAATCCATTGGAAATCAACACTAACGCTATGGCAGGAAAGAGGCTTATACCTTATGGAAGCAAGCTGTCATTAACGTTTATGACCGATATGCACCAGACGTAGCCGAAGAGTCACGCGTCAAAATTGTGGTTCTGGATACTGGGATAGACAAGGATCATGTCGACTTTGACGCCTACGAGGATAGGATCAAGGCTTCGGTATCATACGTCGGTAACAACCGAAAGAACGTCCGCGATACTAGTGGTCATGGAACTCATGTCACAAGTTTGCTCTGCGAATACGCCCCAGACGCCGATATCTACATCGTGAAGATTGCAGAATACGACCCGGTATCCTCCTCAATCATCGCCGAGGCCATTAACGACGCGGTTACAATGTGGCAACCAGATATCATCACAATGTCCTTTGGCTGGCCAGCTCGGGACGATGGATACGAGTCTCTGGAGAAAGCTATCAAAAACGCCCAATTCAACGACGTTTTATTATTTGCAGCGGCGTCGAATGACGGTGCCAATGCGAAAAGAGCCTGGCCGGCCAGACATTCAGGAGTTATATGCGTTCATTCCACTACAGCAGATGGGAATCCTTCTTCCTTCAACCCCGTTGCCATACGTGGTGATAATTTTGCAGTAGTCGGCGAAGCTGTACAAGGAGCCTGGCCTCGGCATCTATGTGACACACAAGTCAATCAGAGCTGCCTAGCACACAAATCGGGTACCTCGTTTGCAACGCCCATAGCGGCGGGTATTGCTGCTTTCCTGTTACAATATGCGCGGTCAAAGATGGGCGAAACACAAGCTGCGCGGTTGAAGCAGTGTGAGGGGATGGCAACTGTACTGAGACGTATCTCGGTGGAAAAGCACGGTTATAATTACATAGCGCCCCGTCTTCATCCTGACAACTTCTTTGGGAAGAGTGAAGAGTACATACAAATTAACCTGGATGAAGCATTGTCATGAACACTAGTATCCATAAGGATTGGAGTTGTTATTCAAAAGTATTTACACATACAGAATACCCGAATCTTTATTGTTAAATAATCTCTAAAATGTCGATCGCGTCTCCGTATTGTTTAAGCATTGTGAAATCTAGTTCTCCTATGTCTTTCTGGACAATAAGAAATTTCCGATGCAAGACCCGAGGTCGGCGGACGCTGCTCTAATATTCTGATTAAAACATTTGCCTTTCAATGTAAAGCTCTGATAGCATTAGTTCAGCCGAGTGCCAGCGTGACAGAGGACACTATATTGAGACGAAAACCACCATTCAAGTGTGCCAGCCTGCTCAATCTGAGCCCAACTATCTGCATCGTCTTTCGCTGGCGGACAAGTGGTAACCCCTACCACATGCCCCAAGTCTTGCTCGGTCCTATTACAGCCAATGTATATCTTGTCTGTTTCTCCGACCTGGATAGGCTTAGCAGCCCCATCTGGACGGAATTGTCCCACGCATTCGCGATGGTTGTCGGCGTAGTAGAGAAGCAGTCCAATTACTGGCCGGTGAGGTGCGGTCTGGTCGACGCAAGCATATATCTCGGTCACACGCGACATACTGCATGATGAGTATAGCCAATCCTGGTCGTTTTGCGTTTGAGGACGGTCAGATATGGATACAGGCAGTTTCGGGAGCTCATCGTCGGGAGAAGTGGCATTGTGCTTCTCAAAGGCCATCAGTTCTCCATGACATCGGACTCGGAAGGATGAGTGGTGGACGTTGAAATACACTCGGCACGACTCAGGGGCCAATTTCGCAATGCGGCGAAAGTCAAAGTCTCCCTGTCCATAAAAGCCGAAATCCACGGTCCGTCCAAGATTAGTAGTGAACTATTATAAACCATGAGACTTTGATGAGATAAGAATGCTATATCACATACCGTGAATCCAAATGTCTTAGCTTTGACCCACATGCGCCCTATTTTTGCTCGCCTGCAGACATCGGTGATATGTTCGCCTGTATCGATTGGCATGTACATCCAGAAACAGGGGAGGGATCCAAAGTCTTCGAACAAGCTCGTGTCCAAATGTTGGCCGCTTTTGTGGGTAAGAATGTTCAGAATCCTCATGCCATCAGTCGCCACATAATATCCCAAAGTGCCAGGTGCATTGCAATCAATGAAACGCATCCTGAGGCTGGGCGGATATCTAAATGGTATTTCAAGTGTCGTAGCACTGATGACTGCTGGTGGTGTCGGAAATGGCGCTGGCCAGCCAATACAAGATGAAAGACTGGGAGGTACTATGAGTAAGCCTTGAATATCGCGTACCTTGAGGCCCTAGTGAGGTTTTAGCTTGGTCGTAAGGGTGTTATAGTAATTTCACTAACATCTCTCTTAATCAAGGCTCCAGAATGCATAACTTCATGTGGAATGTGCCTCCACCAAATACCCGGCACGCTCGGTTGGTTGTGACACCATTCGTTACAGCGTTCAGGGGAGACGAAGACGAGTCTTCTGATACCAATGTGATCCATCGCCACAAACAAGTCTTTCTCAGCTCGCCTTTCCCATTCCCTCTCGCCTTCTTGGATCTGTCGGGCGGGTAGGGCAGGAAGTACAAGACAGACTTTTTCGTATCAGTGGTAGCATCAGGCGTGTTTTTCAGATCTTTGACATAACAACGACCATCAATTTTGACGAAAGATGCATAAACAGATTGTGTAAAGTCAAGGACGGATTCTTCGGGATCTTTATCGTCGTGCACTTGTTCCTGAGCTGTAAGAACAGCACAAGGCTCTATGAGATATCCAGCAATCAGGTCCCACACCTCTCTCGGAAGCTCTCGTGGGCAGTCGATGGCATTTTGCAGGTTTTGAGACACATGTTTTTGAATGCAGTGCGTCCTTCTTCTCTCTTCATCAATGGATGGTGAAAAAGAATATTTCGTCGCGCTAAGGAAGGCTGTCGTGACGGGATAGAAACGAGACTCGTAGCAGCGGGAGTGGAAGCACTCTGTAGTTGTGGCACTTTTCGAGCAGTGAATGGAAAAACACATGTGGAAGTCGATATCGATTTTTTCATCGTAAAATTTCGAACCTCGAAGGAATGTAAAAACCTGTGTAGCGCGACCATCGTCCTCCGCTGGGCAAAGTTAGTAGAGGCCGTATGTCGAGTGTTCACCTCGCACCTGCAACCACTAGCTCATCATTTTCGATTCTGAATTGGCATAGTCTACAACGAGGTTGCTCAATACAGTAGCACTGAGGCTCCATGGCGCTTCTGCATGTTATCAAGGAGAGCAGATGTCGTGCAAAAGCTGAAACTCCTTACACTATGTTAAGCTAGGGCATCTCATATTCACAGCAGATTAGGTATTCATCCATGAGGCTCCACTTAGGATGTTATCGCAAAAAGGATTATCCGAGGCTACTTTATCTTGCCTACCCTATGCTTGAAGATTCCGCTCTATTAAACTATAAATATATGAAACTATAGATATAAGTGTTGCCTAACACACAAATATCTTATCTTTGCTTCTATTTCAAATTTCAAGTTACATATAAAGTTATGCTGATGACGAAATTCCAGCTGTCGGGATATGAGTGGGCGAAGCTGTCGGGTGTTGCATCGCCCACAGCACGATTAGCTAAGTCATTCAAGTGTTCGGAGATCAATTCCGCTTATGTAATGGATGCATGAGCCAATAGCGCGTCGCTCTGCTGACTTCGACCAATCGCGAAACGACCCGTCTTTTAGCGTGTTTTATCGAAGCCTTAATCATTGCGAATATTACTTTCCCCAGGTCTTCAACTTCGCGTATCAATCGAAAAGCTGAATATAGGTGGCTGTTATCATATTGATTACTCCAGATTGATCATCACAAGACTGAGACACGATAGTCGGAAAAGTTGACATCCGCGCACTGAACCTCAACCTCAAAACACATACAGTGGGTATATGTGTTATGCTTTTGTGCGTGACGCGTCAAGGATACGGAATCTGCGACAGCCGATCTCTCAGCTCCCGTAACAAGCTTAAGTCTCTAAACGCGCCACGCAGATCTTAAGAAATTTCCGAGACGTCCCCTCGCCAATCAAGTTTCAATTAAACAATACAAAACCCGAGGTCACAAGATCGCCATAGTCTGGGGTGGCATTCCCTTGGCTAAAATGTGAGTTGAAACACGGTAGTTAGTATCGCACTTCTGAAACCAGGTTGCGGCTTGAGGCAAAGCCTGTCTCGTATCGTAGTATTGAGTTCAGCTAAGAATAGTCTATTATAACGTCTTGGCATGCCAAGAAGAATTATAAAGATGAGAATAGTCGTCAAGGCAGCATCCTCTCGATATTCTACACTCTGCACCTAGGCTGGTACCTGGGCTCTTTTCTTTCTATCGTTTCTTTTGTGATTGTATCGGTAGTTTCGTTTGTTTCCCTTTCGTTTGTTCGATCTCGGGGTTTGTTTTGCAGCTCTTTTTCGATCGCCAACGGGGCCGGATCCCCATTTTCCTTACGTCTCGTTTCTTGCTTTACGATTCTTACGGCACGACGTATTTCGACTTTCCCTGCTTTTTATTTCAAAACAAAAATAATGGAGTCGGCAAAGCCTCAATGTGGAGCGCAGAATGAAGGCGGCCCACCGGATTACAACGTTGGTTTACACGTTGGGGGTCTTTGTATGTTACCCAACACGATACACGTCGCGTTTATCCGACTGCTAACATTCGTATTATAGTTTCTGTATTACTTGTTTCCTGCCTTGGTCAGTTGAGCTTCTACTGTAATTCCTGTAATTTTTGGGATGATTGCTGACTCTTCTTAGGCGCTGGGTTTCCCGTAGCCGCCAAGAGACTGACATGGCTCAAGCTGCCTCCAAAAGTCTTCTTTGCATGCAAGCATTTTGGTACAGGAGTTTTGGTAGCCACTGCTTTCGTCCATGTAAGTTTTCCATTGAAATCAAGCAATGGCATACCAATGTAGGAAGCTGACAAGAGCCGTCATACTTTACTAGTTACTCCCAACAGCTTTCGGAAGTCTTACCGATCCATGCTTACCCGATTTATTCACCGATATCTATCCCGCCATGCCTGGAGTCATCATGATGGTTTCTATGTTCCTTCTATTTATCATTGAGTTATACTTGAATGCCAAGACCGGCGGTCATTCGCACGGTGGTCCAACCGGCGAAACAATCACAGTTCACGCGCCTCCTCGTCCTCAACGACCATTCCCCGACACCGGCTCTTCTTTTCACACCCGCAATGATTCATTGCAGTCGGAACTATCTGATGATGTCTCATATGAGAAAGCCATGGCTAAAGAGCTGTACGAAAGAGATAACAAGCCACACGCTTATTCATACGATCGTGACGATAGCTCAACCATGCCGGCGTGGTTTGTCGTCTTCTACGAGCAATACATACGCCAGCGAGCCGAGATGATGGACATAATCCAGCAGACTCGGAACGCGTCGCCGATCGCCATCGACTCAAAGCCATCTTTGGAAGTTAGTCAGTCATACTTTGACGAGGAGAACCAAGCAGTTGATCCAGCGGTATACAAAAAGATGTCAGCCCACATCACTCTTTTGGAAGGCGGTATCTTATTTCACTCTGTCTTTGTGGGAATGACTATCGCCATGACCACCGATGGTCTTGTAGTCTTGTTGATTGCAATCATGTTCCATCAGATGTTTGAAGGTCTCGGTTTAGGATCGCGAATCGCTGCTGTGCCATATCCCCGAGGCAGCTTCCGCCCGTGGCTCCTGGTCCTGGCGTTTGGCACTACAGCTCCCATCGGCCAAGCTATCGGAATTGCAAGCCGAAACTCATATGATCCAGAGGGCGAACTCGGTCTCATTATGGTTGGGGTGTTCAATTCTATGTAAGCTTTTATAAAAAGATTTCTCTTCAGCCACTGACTTGATACAGATCTTCTGGGTTGTTGATCTACGCCGCTTTGGTAAACCTGATGGTCGAGGACTTTCTTTCAGAGGAAGCTCAATTGGTCATGAAGAAGAAGGATAAAATTGCCGCATTTGCCTGGGTCTTTCTTGGAGGTATGTCTGCTCAATCACTTCGCTATCTACGTCCTGTCACTAACATGCAAAGCCTTCGGAATGTCGGTCGTTGGCGCCTTTGCCTAGATTCATATTTCCTCGAGGACAATAGAGTGAGTTGTGAAAATTCCAGGCGCGACAGTTTATGGGTGTACTTTTTGCTTTGAAATGATAATGTTTTTCTTTTTCTGCGCCTCAATATTTTATCTGTACCATCAACGGTCGCTTAACATAACGCATCAAACCGTCATACGTAGATTTCTTCGGACACCTCATTCACTAGCGCATCATCAATTAAAATGAAAGAGTTTATTAAAGTGGCTCAAACTCTCGAAGATATGCTGTGATATGGTCGAATTTTCGACACTACTTGGAGGTATCAGAAGGGAGAGGTGATAGCGTGGTGGTTCGTGTCGCCTTGGCTGTTCCGTTGGTCTTGTGCGTACTGTTGGACGTAATAGAGATCTCGCCAGTAGCAATGTCGAACCGATTAGAGGTACGGTTGAAAATTTGGAATGCTGCAGAAGGTTGGAAATCTGTTTTGAATGTCAGCTTCAAGTCTGCATCCGATGCACAATGAGGGCTTACATGGAACTTCGTGACCAGCGTTCCACACGCGAGAGAAGCTGAGCTTTCCATACTGTCTCGTCTCTCCATAAGTAACGCCATCAACAGTCAAGTTAGTATAGCCAGCATCCTTGAACTCCTTTGCTCCAGCCCAATCAATAGCGAGAGACAATGCTTCGCCGCCGCGCCAGTTGCAGATGTAGTCGGCATCGCCGTAGACGAGGGCTACCTGAACGTCGAGCTCAAGAAGTTCCTCGATATCTTTCATGTAGCCGACGGCAAAATCCCCGGACAATGTGTAAGCAGTGTATAACAGATTGTTGGAAGTGTAGTTGAGATCTACACCTATAGCGTTTTGCACTGGGGCAGTGTTCAACCAGGGCTAGGATGAAGTCAGCAACAGGGGTTTGCAAAGTAGTATCAAGAGAACTTACCCGCCAGTTGTCAGGAGGCACGTCTTTGCCGCTCTTGAATCGCTATGCCATATTAGCAGTGCCAGTTAGACTCAACAGGAGTGTGCTTACAATGTCATAAGTGCCGCGATCTTCTGTCTTGAACGTGTAAAACATGCCCTCAACATCAGCCTGGCAGATGAACTGTGCAGCAGAGCAAGCCGACCGCTTCACAAGTGAGTCTTTTTCCAGATATGCGCAATACTCCATACGCTCTTGACATCCTCCGACACGGTCACGGCTGAATTTACCATGCTCGTAGATAGTGTCATTGATGAGGTCGATGCCGTAGCCATTGTGATCTGCTTGGGTGAATTCGAGCAAGTGCCAGGTTTGAACTGCAGGCTCGACTATGCCGTTGACAATGCCGAGACTCTTCATTTCGAGCTTGCGGCCCTTTGTGGTATTCTTATCGAGTTGCTCATTCTTTTCGTTGAAGTGGGTGAAGAACGCAGGACCCCAATGCCCACCGAATGACTCTGTCCTGAAAAAGCGTTAGCATGACTTGATACCGTAGCACAAAGGCGATAGTCTTACCAGAGATGAAATTCAGTCGAAGTGATATTGGAATTACTCAACTGTGGCAGGGCGCTATAGAAACCCTGCAAGACTTCCCAGCAAGTTACTGCGGCTAGCCGAGTGGTGTCTTCTTTAGTAGCATTGATGACTGACCAGCGACCTTCCTTTTCTCTAGAGCTTTCAGGTTTCTTGTCCACGCTCAGATACGTAGGATCAAGATAGCCCACCTCTTCCTCGCTGTAGGAAAATCCTGATATCGTCAGATGCGAAGCTCCTGAAGCTGCAAGACATGGGGGAATTATTACCTGTTCCGACGGGCTGTGACAAGAAAAGAACATTGGAAAGGTCCGTCCACGAATACTCTCTCAGGATAGTAGTCATGTTCTCAACCACTTCGCAAGGCCCAATCTCCTCGAACAGGCCGATCAACGAGTCCGAGCCCGGTCCACCATTGAGCCAGAGGGTTACCTGGGAATTATTAGTGAACTGGACTTGAGCATAGAAGACCTTAGTCTTACGGGGTCATTAGCAGGGTCGCGTCGCGACTCAAAGAACCAGAAGAAAACGTGAACATCGGGCTCAATGTCGATGTAGCCGCTGTACGAATTAACACCGGGGGTTGTTTCGCAGATGCCATCTTTTCCTGGTTCTTTATATCGAATTTGAGCTCCAGAGGGACTCTTGATTGTCGTGACACCTTCGGCATGGTCTGGTGCTTGACGTGAGTTGAGCACAGCAGCCCAGGATGGCGCTACACTGCCGAACAACAGAGATGATAGAAGCTGAGAAGGCTTCATGACGACCTTTTCGAAATGCAATATCTCTTAAGTGCTTGTCACTGATGAAACTCATCTAGGGAATAGCTGTTTTTATACATGTCTCATGTAGAAACCCTTGCTTGTTATCCTTGGATGGCTGGAAACCAAATAGGAAGCTCGGTCGGTCATGACTCTGTCGGAGAGCATTCTCATCACACTTCTATGATCCTTTTTCATTTCCGGGTCAAGATATCTTGTTGTTGGGTGTAATTACCCGTATATTGCGGTCGCCTGATTGTACACTCTGGGCTACATACGTGTAGATCCATACAGGTTCCCCCTGATTTCCCCGCACCTTGCAGTTGCAGGGTTCTTTTGATCAGTCGAGGTGATATCCGCTCCAATCCTCACATCTGTCGATATCGTCGGCGGTGCTGTGCCGACTTTGGCCATCGGGATCAGGTCCCGACATTTAGTTATCTTGCTGCTTGCGTCAAGATATCGAGAAACTGGACGTAGCCAACGGCCATGGCAAGCGAGGGTTCGCATAACGAGATAGTGATCTGCATGGATTTGTCCAAATACTTTTTTTAAAGATAGTACTAAGTGTGATGGTGCTATGTAATGGTGCTGCCTTTCCAGAAGGTATGCTTTAAGTATAATAAAGAACGCAGTATTCCCACAATTTAAGCATAACACTGTATGCCCCTGCTGTATCAAAGATAATACCAAGTCATATGAACGTGGCTGTTCGAAGATAGGATGCAACCACCGTGTCTATATACAACCCTTTAGGCCCTAGTGCAGTCGTTTATAGGTTACTTGGCCAATTGGAGAAACGAAATCAACTTTCATCCTCAAGTTGAATAGTAGGGTACTCTATAGTACACATCCTACTTTCTCTGATAGATCAATATCATATTTCTGAAGAATAGTTTTTTATCATGTAGTATGCTGTTATAACCTACGCGCATTTGCTAGACATTGGATATCTATCCTCCGCCGCAGGCATGCCTTGTGGCGGCATTGTGTGCAGGACTTGGAACGACAAAAACGTGCGCGGACATAGGAAGATGAATGATATAAAGGCGGTAAGAGGCAATAGTTAGGACATATTCACTGGAGAAAGACTGTTCTTTCTGTTGAAGAAAGTTGTTTTTTATTATTCTGTCATGAACGTCGTCTAAATGGGACCCTAATTACATCCTCAGAGTCAAACCCTCATTTTCCAACCTCACAGGTCATAAGTTGTCAGGACAGCGGCGTGGTCCGAGAACCACTCGTTCTCCTTATGATTGGGCTGAGGCTTAGGCTCGCCAACAACCACAGTATGAGAGTCGGTGACCTTGAGGCCCTTACCCTTGTGCAGGATGAAATCAATTCTGTCCAAAGGCTCAGGACGACGATAGCCACCGTTCCAGATGTAGATGGGAGACCAGGTGATGCCCTGCTCTTGCACGGGATCAGGGTGGGCAACGCGGAAAGAGTCGATGAGGCCCTGCTTCTTGGGGAGCACGGAGGTAGGCCATTGAACGTTTGTGTAGCCACAGTTCTTCTCCTTGAGGCCATCGACCCAGTCCAGATGAGACGGGGCGTTAAAGTCGCCGACAAGGAAAACAGGGATATCGTCGGCGTTATCCAGCTGGCTCTTCATGCCAGAGAGAGTAGCCTCCATCTGAGGAGTGCGACCAGACTGAGCCTCACGCTGAATGACCTTGTCAACAGGCAAGTGATCATAGCAAGTGTCGTAAGGTCCGTAGGGAGTGTAACCCAAGTGAGCGACAAAGAAGTTAATCTTCTGTTTGTCGCCATCAAGAGCAATCTGGACACCGCCAGAACGGCTAGGTCCGCTGATGACACCGTAGTCCTCAGTGATGGGGTACTTGCTAAGGATACCAACATCACCACCGCTGGACCAGTGGTACCAGCCGAGAGCATCAGCAAGACGGGCGACGTGACGGCCCTGCTGGTCCTCCTGGATGCCAACGACATCGGCGCCGGATGAAGCAAGGAACTTAACCTGCTTGTCGTGGTAGTTGGTGACTCTAGTGCCACCGTTCCACATGTTGAGGGTGAGAACCTTGAGCTGGCTCAATAGAGCTGAACCAGAAGCGGCGACATTGATGGTGAAGACAGCGGAAGAAGCGGAATCAGTGCCCGTGGCGCGAACAGTGACGACAGCTCCATCGGAGCTAGAAGTGGGTGTTCCGGAGATGATTCCATCAGAGCTGACCTTGACCCAATCGGCGTTGGAGCCCTCCTTCGAGAAGGTCACGCCGCCCTGTTTTCCGCCGCGGACAAGGCCCTTGATGCTATGCGAGTACCTGTCATCGACGCGGGCATTGGGGAGATCAACATCAGAAACGATAAAGTCAACATCTCCACCGAACTCGCGAGACTTGATAACCTCAAGAGGCTGAGCGAGCCATGTGTAACCGCCGTTGGCAAGAAAGAAAGCCGTGTAGTTTCCAGGCTCAAGCTTTTCGCTGGCAAGCGTCACAGAGCCTTGGGAGTTAGGAGCGAATTTCCAGGTAATGGAGTTAGTCGAGCCCTTCTTCTGATCCACAGGGCCACCGCCAGCGCTGTAGTAGAGACCGATCCAGTTGGCGATGCCAGGATGCTGTGTTGAGTAGTCAAACGTCCACGAAGGCCCTTCTGTGTTGAGGGATAAAGAGCCCGAGGCGTCGGGTACGGGAGCATCGGGCGCTGGAGGTTGCGCTGTAGGGTCTTGTGCCAGGACAGATGGGCAAAGGCCCAGCCATAGAGCGGATGCGACCGCGAGAAGAGGGGATTGGAGTCTCATTTTTGGTTGTACGAGAATCCAAAATCCCGCGTCCAGGGGAAAAAAAATAAGGTGCGAGTGATGCGTACGAACTCGCTTACGTACGTCAACGACAGCACGAGTTGTGGTGTTGTCAAGAACAAAACCTTGTAAGCAACCGAAACTTTGATGAAAAAAATTCTTCTCACACAAGATGGAAATTCACAGGGTCTCTTGGCGGTTTATATGTATCTTTCACGTATAATGAAAGGCAAATATTGATGCAAGAGAGTCGCCGGTCAATGACCTCGGTTTGTGCCAAGTTTTTGGTGCGGATACCAGCAGAGCAGGGATCTGGGGTAAATGAACCAATGCGTGTCGCCCCTCAAGCCACGCCGTAGATGACGTGTGAGAACTCCGCGTTTGACCTAGAGCGATCTGCGCCGCTAACCTCCAGATGCGGGCTTTACGTGAGACCTTCCAGAGGGGCACGTTGTAAAGGGGCCAGCGGTTAGAGGCAACTTGCTGTGGCTGATCTGCAGCTGTTTCTAGAGCAGAGGTCACTCGATGCCCAAGGATACCAGCGTGACACGGCAGTGGCATGAGTAGAGCCCCCCATTGGATTCTCTATCGTTACCTCCTGGTGGATGATCCTCTGCAGCTACTTCTTTCTCGTGCATTAGACCGTTTTCACCGTAACAACCATAAAGAAGGGTTCACGGGATTCGCGGGATGCAACAGCCTTATCAGATTGCGGCTCGTGGTGGGAGAAGATCTGCCGGCCGCCCACACCATTGCAACCCCATCTCGGAGGCGCCTCGTGATTGAGGTGATTACTCCGGGTGACATGCCCTGACTCGAGCATTCTGAGCCTTTCGATTCAGAAAGTCCGACAGTATTCAATCAAGGGCCGGTGGCCATCTCACCCATCATCGTCACACAACGTTCCATTGTGGCCATATGAAGAACGTATTAATGGAATTTCCTTGCTTTTCTTCTTCTTTGCTCTCGGAACCTCGGGCGAACAGTTTGGAGATTATGCCAGTTTCGAGACTAGGGTGGGATGCCGGCCTTACACCTCCAGACGGCAGAATTATTATTATGCTATTTTAATTCACGCAGTAAGATATTCAGGGACAATTGATATGCCAAGCCAATGTGTTGACGTAATACATCAAATTGCAGCGACAACAAGAATGCGAACCCACGGTCCTACGGATGGTACTTTTTTCCTGACCACGCGCCGCTACCGGGTAAATCTTATCGTTATCTACATTAAAAACACCATCTACAAAATTCTCAAAATGATTTCACAATACAAAAAAAGCTTAAACTTGGTGTAAAGAATATCATCGAAGGTTCATGCTGCAACAAACGTTTTTCACGACACTCAGTCCAAGGAAAAAGCAAGGCCATGCCCAACGATAAGCGACTTCAGAAGCGTTGATAGGATGTAAACCGACCTGCAGACACGAAGATCATTCCAAAGCTAGTTTTCGCCTCAATGCATTGCCAGCTTGTCCATACAGGGTATGCACCATTCACAACCCCAGCCTTGCCGTCTTACCGTCTTGGCCATCAGGCTGCGTCAATCCAAACGGTGAAAAGTGCGGAGACTGGGTTATTAGAAGATGCAATCAGAACATTCAATGAGTTTCTGGATTTCTTCGAAGCCTTACATCGTTAAAAATCAATGTTCCCAAGGTTGACGCGTGCACAGCCCAGAACAAAAAACAGGCCATAAGTCGACGATAGTACGCGTCACCAGCTGTTATTTCGGCCGCTTCCTATCTGGTAAATCTGCACAGGCTTTTACCAGGATCGCGTGCTATTTAGATATAGGAAAACATATGTTATTCCATTATAGGGCTGTAATATCTCACCAATTCGAGGCCACCCAGGTGTCTTGGCATAGTCGGTACAGACCTGCAGCGAGAGAAACTAAGATCACAGATTTATGACATAGCCAGTGACGCCTCGACACATCTCGTATAGGATCAAATATTGCTTTATACCTGTTCAATCCAGCGTGCGGCAGATGAGGGTAGTAATAATGAAGAGTTGAAATGAGACAACCTTTATACTTTGAAATTACTACCTGAGTCTATGCTCAGACTGATGATGACTCAGTCACTCAGTACGACATTGACGGACAATTATAGGCCCCTTAGAATAATATTCAGCCCTATATTGCTTGAGTGTTCCAATAGAAGACATATGTGGAACACTCGTGACCCTATTGCACTGTTATTATACCAAACATTAAGCTACTACCCACCACCCCGTCTTACCACATTTACATATTCGGCAAGGCTAGCATCTTACTCTTTTAAGCTTACCATCGCGCTGTGTAGTTTCCGACTACCTATCTAGGCGCTATGATCTTACAGACATAAGCCTCAATAATCCTTGTTACCCAGTGCGACATTTAACATCTGACTGGCAAAGGCTTCTCCATTGCTGACTCCTGGGAAATAATATTGACCGGTCATCATTATCTCACATCCACCCGACCTGCTCAGCCTTACGTTCAACCGGTTAGCGCTCGTTGTGCACCCAACAGCACGGTGAGCTGCTAGGAGCCAGATCCTTGACTATGTCGTAAGCATGGCTGACGACGCAAGACAGGGTCTCTACATGGGTCGCTCGGATATGCGTAATTTTGCTACCTTTATTGGCTGTATGGAGGCTATTGCGTCTAGATACGAGGTCTTTGGTGTGATACTATAGGTTGAGATCCGATTTTGAAAGTGCGGCGAATGCTTTGCTTGATGTTTACTCAGGAGCCACGCAATTACATTCGCGTTTACACGCGATCACTTACCATGTATGGGTCTTAAATGGACTAAATTATAGCCTAAAATGTGGAGACTACCGTAGGCAGCTCTTCGTCTATAGTAAGAATGGCCTTTGTTCCTTAGAAGTTTCCTTACCATAATTCACAAGCTCACATTCGGTTCCTAAATGCGTAGGTCTGTCAAACAATATAATAGAGTGACAATATTTTATGAGATGAGTGCTATTAGAACCAGAATTGAGAGAACTACCCAGATATGTATGCACAAATGGTCGAGTTCCTTGACCGACATGATTTGCTGGTTTTTAAGGTTACAATCAAGGCCGTCATAGCCATGCATTTCATCCACACTCCGGTAAATGACAATAGCTTGATAACGCAGTCTAGATAGAAAGATATAACGTTGAAAATTTACAGTAGCATGTGACATTTCTCACATCAACCCTCAATTAACCAAGCATCCCTCACGAAGCTGAGTGCTTCATCCGCAAAAGACTCCCATCTCTTCTCATCGAACTCAAAGCCGTGGTCCTCGCCAGGAACAACATCGAATCGCAAAGTGGTTTCGGGGAGCTTCTTGGCAACGAGGTCCACAAACTTTTGAGAACTATGAACCGGCACCGTCGAGTCGTCATCTCCGTGCATGATCCACCTGTGCTTTGTCAGTCTAGTTCCCCATCACAGTGGATCTTTACCTACATTTTCTTAGGCAATTTTGCGCCAGCCTCAATCCTCTCAAGAGGGTTAAACTCTGTCTTGTTAAGGTTTCTGTTGTCAAGAAGGTGCGATGTGAAGAGCCCGCGATGGCTAGCAGCAACCGCAAAGGGGGTTCTCTCGAAACCGGCTCTTGACTCGGGTACCTTGCGCTTTTCCTCGATCCAGACCAAAGTATCTTCCTGGGATGGAATGTCCTCTAGTGCGAATCGCAGTGCGGTAGGCTCGCCAGGCTTCCGGCCTTCAATCCAGTGTTTATCTTTGGTGTCTAGCAAAGGGTAGACAACGGCGAGTGAGTGGAATTCATCGGGATGAGAGAGAGCAAGCTGAGTGGCGCAGTAGCCACTAGTATACAAGATTAGTCACGGTTCAATCATCTGCATTGTAGCAAGTAGTATCTTACCCAGCGGAGCCACCGGCCAAGAAAGTGTGCGAAAAGTCCAGAAAATGACCAGGCGCCTTCTCTTTCAAGATACCAGGCAGCTGTGACTTCGTCCATTGCCATCCATCCTCCACATCCTCAAGTACATCCGCGAGACCATTTGCAGAGGGTAAGAGCCTGTAATCAGGAGAAACGATGATGGCGGAATGTTCGAGCGCCAGTTTGTCAACCCACTTCGGGAAGAAGGGCGCGAATAAGCCATGGCCCATAACGAGGAAGCCACCATGAATGTGGTAGATAACAGGATGAGGACCTGGCTTGAGATTCTTGGGAAGAAGAATGGCGGTCTTGATGTTGTGGGATGAGACTGTCTTGAATGTCTCCTCGAAAATAGTGTAAGAGTCAAAGACTGCGTCTGTGTTCCAGGGAATCGACATGTTGATAGACTGGAAGGATGTTTGGAACTTGGGGTTGTGGTAAGGTTTGAACGGTGCGGTTGATGGATCTGAAGAGTTGAGCTGGTTGATTGAATTTGAATTCCTTCGACATGATGCTGATATATATATTCGCGGTGTCCATATTTTCTTTCTTTGTACTGATGGCCGGACGGAGCATTACGTTCCTTCTCACGACGACAAGGGTGGGGTTCATCCGCGTGTTGTAATCCGCTTACTAACATCGCTCAATAATCAGACGGATGCTTGCATTCCGTCGCTCCACCATTAATCCACTCCACTTAGCGGAATGTCATCATCCGCCTTACAAACCCTCTGCCCTTGACGCTTGCGAATGAGGTAACATATATAGTTGTTGTAAATGCTATAAGAGTGTCATCCGATTATGTTGAATTCAGTGCTATCATAACATCATAAGCAGCACAAAACTATCTTGCCTATTTTACCATCATGCATCTCTCTTCACACACTTGGATGCGTCCCGAGCCCCTCGAGAAGACTCTCGAAAGGCTTGCACGTCTTGGTTATACCAGCATTGAACTCGCTGGTGAGCCAGATCAATTTCCCATCGAGGGTACACGCCAGCTCCTTGAAAAATACAACATCAAATGCTGGGGAACCGTCACAGTCCAACATGGCAAGCGCAACTTGCTTGCTTCAGACCCTCAGCAACGACGAGACACCATTGATTACATGAAAAAGGTTGTCAACATGTCGGCTGAACTTGGTGGGCAGATCATTACCGTCGTCCCAGGAAACGTTGGTACTATTGTCCCTTCATCGACTCCCGAGAACGAATGGCGATGGGCAGTTGAGGGTCTTCGTGAGATCGCAGCCTTTGCACAAGAAAAGGGCATCAAAGTTGGGCTGGAGCCACTCAATAGATTTGAGACGTATTTTCTCAATCGAACGAATCAAGCTCTTGCTCTAGCCGATGAGGTTGGATATGGTGTCGGCATTGCTTTTGATCCCTTCCATCTTGCCCTGGAGGAAAAGGACCTGTTGGCAGCGATCAAAGCGTGTGATTCCCGCATCGTGGACTTTCATGTAGGCGACAATAATCGGCTTGCTCCTGGAGATGGTTCTTTTGATTGGCCTGCAATCATGAAAGCCCTGGCTAACGCGGGTTACGATGGCGGTCTGGCGGTTGAGTTCATGCCGTCGATTGATCGCACACCAGTCGGTGATTATGGAAGGGCACAATTGGAGACGGAAGCTGTGGATGTCACAACCGATCAGCTACAGTTCATTATTGATCATGGTTCGGGATTGTTGTCGGATAGTTACTATACGGAGCTCTTGAGGCGATCTGCTGAGACGATGGCACCATACTTTAAAAAGTAGTAACCTCTTCAACAACGTCAATATGTAGATAACATAGCCCAATTGATCATAAATCACTCTGAAATGTGAGAGAACTTTTATTGAAGGTATTTGTCTCGATTCAACCGGGGTATCACGATCTGATCATTAGAGCCGATCATCCACAACCTTTCCTGTCGCTTGCTAGACCTTTCCGTAAACATTCTGCTTCCTTCCCAGTAATATTCTCTCATTCACATAGAGCTTAAGAGGGTAGATAAAGATGTGATCTCTCTCAGCCGAATAGGAAATGTAAAATCCTCTCAAACCAGTTCCTGAGATAAACTGTTAGCATCTTCCATACATGAGTCATTCATTGTTGTCCGTACGCTGGTGGTTGAGGCACATAGTTGCGCTCATACTCTTCAATCGCAGCCATATTGTGCTTAAGATCGATTTCTGTCGCCTTGCGAATCTTAGTCTTCTGCGCGATCTTCCACCCGACATAAAGCACTGGGAACAATCCGACCGACGTATATCTGCAATCATTAGTTGGGACCCTACCAAATGAACGGAATGCTTACGAGAAGAGAAAGTTGGGAACGTCCCACATGCCTGGCAGAAACACAGTGTATCCGCCTACAAATACCATGATGAATGTTGCGACAAGTCCAATGTAAGCAGCATGAGGCATAAACCACGCACGATATGGAAGCACAGAACGGTCAAATCCTTGTACCTTCATAGCGCGATGGAAGCGAAGATATGTAAGGCAGATGACGGAGAAGTTGATCAGTTGAGAAGCAGTTACTAAAGACACAAACCAATTCAGGACAACAGCCGAGCTATTCGATAACTGAAGGAAAGAAAGCAGCGCAATGACCAGAACACTGGCAACACAGTAGATGGGGACACCTGTTTTGGTGCAAATGCTCAGAAACTTCGGAGCTTTGCCCTCGAGCGCAAGGCCATACAGAGACCTCGTGGCACAAAACACGTAAGAATTGCCAGCGGAGAAGGCTGACACAAGGATCATTGCGTTGACGATATGGGGCAGAACCTTGATACCGAGGCGATCCATAGCGATAACGTACGGTGAGGCGGCGGCACCAGACTTGCCGTCTCTGAATGCTGCGATCATTTGAGGATCATCATAGGGCACAAGAATGCCTACACAGAGGGATCCGAGCACGAAGAAGAAGGTCAGTCGGTAAAAGACAGTCTTGAAAGCCCGAGGGAGAACTTTTCGGGGGTTTTCTGCTTCTCCAGCAGCCATGGCCACATAATCGGGACCAGCGATGGAGAAAGCTGCTTGGATAAGACAACCCATGAAGCCGACGAATTTTCCCAGAGAACCCTCGTAGTACAGTTCGGCAAAGGCTCCAGGACTCTTCCAGTATGTGAATCCGAAGGCCTCACGTTGCGGATTGCCACCCACCATGACGATAAAGGTGAACAAGATGAGTCCAACGATCAAGATGACTTTCCCGATAGCGGCCCAGAATTCTGTCTCGCCGAAATACTTGATCGCCATGAGATTGATGAGCGCATACAAGACAATGATCACGGCAATAGTCGCGCCGACGGGGATCGCATCGGTCCAGAACTGGAGGATAAAGTGGCATGCTGTCACTTCAAAGGGGACCAGGGCAGCTTCAAAGATGAAGAAGTTCCATCCAGCCGCGAATCCAAGAGCTTCGTCGATGTAAAAGCCAGCAAAACGCGTGAATGGAGACGAGATTGGAGTATACGAGACCATTTCGGCTATGCACATGGTGATTGTGAGCACGATCAGACACCAGAATGAGAAGGCGATGAAAAGGCTGCCAGGGCCGCCCTGCATGAGACCTTTGCCAATTTGAACCTACGGATTATCTATGTCAGCCATTGAATCACGATGGGAGCGCATTCGCAAACAATCACAGGTCATCACCGGGGAAAGCATCACCTGTAGGAAAGGAGGTTAGGACAAGGGACATTGGGGAAAGGGCCGTACAAAAAGAACAGTGCCAATGGTGCCTCCAATTCCAATGAGTTGGATATGGCGGCCCTTGAGCATTCGGTGGGTTGCATCTCCATAGAGAGTTTGTTGCCCAAGATGGTCCTCCTGGGTCAAATTGGATGGTGGGGATTTGGAGTCTTTTTCGGCATCGTGGCCATAAGCCGGAGGTGTGTTGACGTTGGAGACGGTCATGCTGAATTGAGTAAGAGAGCTGAGCTCCCAAAGATCTGGATGAGGTGATTGTGACCAAAATGAGAAATGACTGCAATTGAAGAAATTGTGCACGAGGGCATGAATTAGGACAAAAATACCGCAAATCGCGAACCGAGGTTTTTATACGCTCGGCCGATCGCTGTATTTAAGTCACCTCTGTACGACAATTAACCCCCCATTCCCCCGCGGCCAGCCGAAAACACAAGCAAACATTGCCCTAATGGCTCGAGGATTGCGGGGTTGCAAGGACTGATCCTCTTCCCCGGTTGTGGGTTTCTTGAGACTATTCCCATTGATTGGATCATATCCTTGTTGTTTGTGGCGGATTCAGTGCTCAAAGGGAGATAGCTCGGGGGCAAACTGGAGACTTGGAAGAATAGCGGGTCGTTTGTTGATCATGACCGCTGAGAGGCTCTATAATCGTAATCCTGATTAGCAGGATTTGATAGGCAAGCTTGGCGTTCACAAGCGGGATTGTCGCGTGATGAGGGGACTGGACTTCCTAATATGGCATGTCGAACCCGGAGTTTATCATCTATGTGAACATAGAGCTTGATAGTCACCCGTCAATAACTTCTTATCACTAGTTTAAGATGTAAGCATGGTAGCCCCGGCATCTATCATCGAATAAAACACTCCCCCAAGGTGTATCTCGTTATCTCGCATGAGTGACGTAGCTCTGGTGGCCGGGTGGTACTAACATTCGAGGAAATTATTTGCGAGAAAGGATGATAAACCACTCCGTCAAATTAGTATCCATTCTCTGAGCTACCTTGAATGTATTAAGCATATGTCTTGAGGGGAATCTCTTCCACTTGTTCGCCCTTCATACCTGTCCACTGTTGTGCTTTATTACCTTTCCGAGCCCTCGCCATCCATGCCCAGAATCTGTGCGACCAACAAGCTGAAATGCTTGCTTCTAACTGAGCCACTATTAGCTCCAAATTGCCTATGCGACCTTTGAGTACTGAGCTCTGAGCCTGCTGTTCATCGAGTTGACCCTGGTACTGATGGGCCATAGATTCTTTCGCAACGCGTTCCACAGCTAGCTGCTGTTCAACCGCATGGGATTTATCAACCTCAGCCCGAAATTGACGCGACGCTTCGTCGTTCTCCTCTTCCAGTTTCGTGATTTCCTTCTTGAGGTTACCAATCTCCTGCTTCATTGACCCATAACCCGTCAATTGCTCGTCGGCATCCTGTACTCTACCCCGCAGGGTAGTGTTCTCTTCCTCAGCTTCTCCGCGAGCTATCGATTCCTCCACTACTCGATCTTGTAGAACTTGGTGGGATTCCTTGATCTCCAACATGATAGCCTCTGTGGTTCTTTGATGGTTTTGGCTTTCTCGCAGCTGTTTTTCCAAGCGATCAATTTGATCACTCAATTCTAGCGCAGCGCTTTCTCCTTGATCTTGTAGTAGAACATATGCCTGCCTTGCAGCGGCAAGGTCTCTTTCGAGATGAAAGGCCTCTTCAATTTTGTGGGATAGTTGAGACCGAAGAGAATCAATGTCGTTTGGAGTTCCGCCTCCAACTTGCATCCCCATGTTCTTATGATGTTGTACCGCGGCTTTCACCACGGTGGCCCAATGACCAACAAAAGTTTCGACTTGATTTGAATGATATTTGGTACACAAACATAATCGGGCTAGACGTCGTAGTGTTTCAACTGTAACGGATTCTGGCGGGCTTTGAGACATCTGGTTGAGCAAAGGCCGGATCTTCGAAAGATCTGGTTCGTCTATGGTCCATTTGCAGCGAGCATCGTATCTAGTGATACCAACGCAATTGACCTTGCCGGATTGGTCTCTGAGACTGTCTGTAATTTGTAGCAAGTTTGCTGGATCCCAAAGGGGGGAAGAAAATTTGAAAGCCATTTTGAAGAGATCAAAACTCAAGCAGAACTCAAACGTACGTAGTTTGTACCAAGAAGCAGAATGAAGAAAGTTGATCGAGCGAGAACTGATAGAATTTCACACCTGTCAGTATGCCTGGCTTTTGGGTTATAAGTCGAGTAGTAGGGCTGCGCTGAAGTGAACCAACATGCATAAGTTGAAACGAGGCGCAGCAGAAATGGGATCCCTGCAATAAGTTTATTCGTGCAAATCTCTGTGATCAAACCCACCCATTGTGTCGGCGCGTACATATAGTACGCCACGGCGGTTAAATCTGCTTTTGAAAACTGAAGATATCTAACGTTTTCATAGAACGCGTGGGAGTGCTCTAGTGGTACGAGAGTGAGGATCATTTGTTGGTACTCCCGAACGCAACGACCACTCTTAAGTTGCCTCCTAGGTTGCGCAACCTCTTATTGACGTAAGGCAGTCTTATGGACCGAAACATCAAAGACACAGACGACATCTGATGGTTTGTTTGGTTCGTGAGCGTGCTCCGATGACTGAAAGTCTAGCAGGCTTGGGCTCGGTTCACGAGCAGTGACATTACCTTTAGCAATGGATTCACCGCGAAAGGGATTTCACTTGTAGATTCCTTATTTGATATACACTTGTTCAGAAACATGCAAGTTCTGGCAACCCATGACAGGGATCTCCCCACAGCAAAACCTTGGGGCGCTTAAAAAAGTTGTCCGTGGTTGCTATTCGACACCAAAGATCCAGCACCAGAGCTGAGCTGTCGACCGGTTTAGCCGTTGTCATCAACTCCAACCATGCCTTCTCATTCTGGGTAAGTGCCCACAATTGGGAACTTTTTACTCAGCATTCAATTTATCAGAACCAGGATCTGTTGATTTTAAGTTTCGGAAATTGTTGATACGTCCAGTTGCCGCTTACAAATCTGATGTAAACTGGGCCACGGACCATGTATAGGTTCTTGCACCCTGTCTCTATAAATGCCGGGAGTATGGATGTTGTCTTAATCCATTACCGACCGTTCGTAATAGCGGATACTAGAGTTAGGCTAGGTAAATAGATGCCGAACGACACGACAGTTTAAAAGAAGTGCATGTTATAAAAGATAAAGGATAGGCACGCTTTTCTCATCTAATGTAACCTTCTCTCTTTGGCATCACAACGTACTTTATTACCTCTCTTGAAAGTTTCTGCTATGAGGTCAGGGATCCTCGGCACTGCGCTGCTGCTCGGCGGCACGATTGCAAATGGCTTGAGCCTGCCTGTAACAGAAGAAAAACAAGTCGCTCCCCAGGACGTCCAGGGCCACGATTTAGGACGACACCAACCTCGAGATGTGAAGAAAAGAACAAGTTATATCTGGAACGGCGGAGAGGTGGCAGGCCCGCGATTCGAATCGGTAACTGCAGAAGTTGTCATCCCAAACATCACCTTCCCGTATGGATATAATTCCAGCGCCTACTACAGCTCCTCTGTGTGGGTTGGTATCGGCGGAGATAAAAACACTTGCGACGACCCGGCACGAGTTAACAATGGAGGCCTGATACAGGGTGGTTACTATTACATGTACGACAAAGAGGGCGACTTTGGTGTTTTTGCCTTTTACGAGTGGTTTCCTGACCCGCCTATTTTCCTGGACGACACTGAGGGCATCAAGACGAACATTGGCGACCATGTGCGCATGACGGTCACGCAAAAGGACAACACGACCGGAACCTTTACCTGGGAGAACCTTTCACAGAAATTGAAGTAAGTTAATCCAGTGGCTGTTTTGATAACTTGGTTCTGACCTTACTTCACAGATTTGAGAAAGATCTCAAAGCTCCTGCGAATGGCACCCTATGCACCAACCACGCAGAATGGATTATCGAGAGCTTTATGAGCAAGGATAACCCCGAGGCCTTCTTCCCCGATTTTGGCGAATTGACGTTTTCTAACGTCAAGGCTGTGTCGGAGGCGGGAGAACCGGCATCGCTGGCTGATGGCATTATCGTTACTGCAGAGCCGGAGCTGAACAGTGGAAGGTTTTTGGCTAGTTGTGAGGTGGGACTGCCCGATGCTACGACTTGCAAATGGCTCGGTTACAAAGGAATCTTTGGTAATTAATCATTTTTTGGTTCCAAAAAATCAGGCCGAACCTTTGCGAGTGTTGTCCAGTTGCAGCTGAATCAGGGTTCAGGCGCGAACCAGACTTTGACTACATAGTATCCAACTATTAACCCAACATAACTATTATACCGTTAGCGAAGTGAAATAAATGGTTTAGCAGTCCATTGTTTGACTTACCTTCCCAGGCCCATTCATCCATGACGCTTAGCCAGTGAAATCTACTCTTGACTGTATTCTCCGCCTTGGTGTGTCCCTGGTACATAAGAGAAGCCGAGCCAAGGCTCCCCTCCTCTTGCGAGCACCTACAACCAGCCCCGAGTCCACTCCCTGTCAAAATGTCTGGCCCATAACTGTTTGTTAGATGAAAGCCTGGTTGAATCAGCATACCACCCGTAATCTCAGGCCAGGAGCGCTTACACCTTTCACACCGCGGCTCCCTACCATCACGTCTTTTCCAAACTTCTCTCGTCACTTCAAGACATCGCTCCACGATTCCAGAACTATTACCCATGATCATCGACTGCCATCTATCACTGACCCATTCTCTATCCTCAGCACCTGTAGCCTCGCAGCCAGCTATCATCAGCGGCAATATCAGGAATATGACAGCCCGAGAGGTGAGAGGAATCGTTGCGATATAGACCAGAATCCTTTGCGCCACTTCCGAGAAAGAGATGCGGATAGGAAGTTCAGGAACTGCCTGGTATAGAAGCAGCAACGTTGCCCATTTATGAGCATTCGCTGTTTGGATCAAGTCTGAGTCGCTTGGTGTTAGTGAGTCCGCGTCAAGCGGCGCCTGTAGGTTCTCGTCGGGAGTCCATTTTTCGACTTCTATCTTTAGCTCAAGCGCGCGAGATACCATCGTGGGTGAGTTGAGCTTATTCGGCGACTTGCGAACGCGATGCACGAGGTCTGCTACCCGACCGATCAATGGGAACAAGGTTCTGGCGCATCCCATAAGAGGATCGATCTGGAACCCCGAGGCTCCTAAGGGTGTGAAGGTACAAGCATTCATGAAATCCAAGTCCATGCTCTGCACACTAGAGCAGGTGATGCGCGTAAGGACATCCATGTACAGCCACAAATTAGCAAGAAAACCTAAATTCAAGCCCCCTTCTAGTTGCTGTCGATCGTTACCCTGTGATAAAGCTTCTTGCAGCATGCTCTTTGCTTTGTTGATGTGGCTGATTCCGTTGGAGGCTCTTGGGTAGTACCATGTTTGTGCGATACTTAAGGTAAGCGTTGTGATAAGGGCCACTTCTAGTCGCATGCTGCTCTCGAGACCTAGTGACAGCTTTTTAACACTACTTTCAAGATGTCGAGCACCTTGGACGCGGAGATGGGGAAGACTCCTAGCACCGTTGAAGCAGGTCATGGCAGCAACAGCGTGGTATAGTGCGGGATGCTTCTGGGCTAGTGGCCAGACAATCTTTCGCCATGGATTCCCGATGGGGTCCTCTTTAATGCTTAGAACCTCGCATGTGCGGTTATTGTAGAGAATAGCGATACTCTCGGGGCTGTCGTCGGATATGATAGGCTGGCGGTAGAGGGTGAGGAGTGTTGACCCATCTGACAGGGAGAAGAGTGTTTCGGGAAGATCGAGGGGCGGAGATCCCCCGTTACCTGGAGGGGCCAGTCCTATGGGTTCTGGGCCATAATGAGCCGGATCCGCTAATGAGTTGCCTCCATTCCCAGTACCGGATAAAATGTCCATTAGAAAACCATCGTCTAGAATTGACCCTATTCCCACGACGGGGTCTTGGTTTTGTCGTCCATTCGAACTGGACTTTTGTGCTGGAGAATGACGTGAGAGGTCTAGATTATCTCTCAAATGGAAGAAGAAGGTGTCAAAATCTGCAGCCTGTTCTGACGGACTGAAGGACAGGTTCAAAGCCCATTCAGCCAATGAGCCAGGTGTTTGTATACTCCCAGCTACAACATCTTGACCTGGGGGGCTTGGGACAACTTCCATTGACTCAGACTCGTCGGCATCAATATAGGGAGCCTGAGGCTGGTCCAACAACTCGTCGTTTCTAACGTGCTTATTGCCATCGGACGGGTAGGGTGCGTCATCGTTTGGGTCGTTGAATTGTTCATCGCTTACCCGAGCATCTGCGACAATTAGTCATTAGTCTATATATGTATAACCCCGATATCAAGGTTTGGAAATACCTTCGTTCTTGTTCGTTGTTTCGGGCTTCTCAAAGCGGAACGTGATTTCTTTATGGTAACCCCCACATACGAGCTTCCGTCGAATACATTGAGAGCACGACGGCTTTTGCTCGTCGCACTTCCTTCTTTTTGCTTTACAAGTTTGACATCCTAAGTAAGGTTAGTACGTTCAACTGTATTCTTTTCGCCGAGAGTATTGCTTGCCATGCCGACTTTTGGCGTGCTTGACCTTTCGCGGTGAGTCTTTGGAAGCCGGAGCTGCAACGGTGCTAGGTAGGATTCTGCGAGGTGTCTTTCTTGTATTTTCCATGGTAGGTAAAGGCGTCATTCTACCTATTTTCGAAAGTAACAGTTGGCGATACTACTACACTCCCCTGAGAAAGAATGAAAGAAACTCGAGCTGTTCAAACCTGCGGCGATGGTGGAGGAAATAAACAGCGCCTGGATGGACGTAGTCCAGGTTCACAATCTCCGCGTTGCGCTAAGATGTGAAGTCATCTTGGGGTAGCGAGATGGGCTATTTTTCCTATTTTGGGTAATCTGCGGGGTAAGCCGATTTGACCATGTTATCCGGATCCCTGGTCTTTGTTTATCGGCGTACTGTTGTCACTTCCCTACAAGTACCCAATCACACATGTGTTTCTTATCATCCAGGCATATCAATGTCAAATAGATAGCATTTTAGACTATGACTAGTACCCCAATCTCAATATCTAGGCAATTTCCCGATAAGACAGATCTAACTCAATTACTTCTCACCAGCTTGGCTCCCCACGTTCCAACTTGCTACCACCCTCTTTAAACCGGGGTTACAGCAGGCTGCCCAGATGACTCCAACTTAGACTTGTCTTTTTCATACTGAGCCGAACACATTTCCAACACCTGACCTTGATAATCTACGAAACATGGTCAGCATTACGCATTTGGTTAATTTCTTAGTCCTGAACTCACACATCACGCCGTTCTCTTTTTTTGGGTTGAGAATACCCTCCGTGTAAATACCCACGTTGAGGTTTCCCTGGGTGTTCTCACAGAGTTCAATGTCCTCCAATGCCACGTTCCGAGTGAATCTGTAGTACTCTTCAAACTCGTTTGACCCACAAGGTGCGGTGTGGTAATAGTCGAACTCCATGATCGACTGGCTAGGGTCCTCGAGAGGACAGACACGCCAGGACGTCATGCCACCGCCATAAATACTCAAAGTAGAATTGGGAAAGAGATAGAAGAACAGACCATCATTGACTTGTTCTTCATCTCCTGCGAGGTGCTGAGAGTAGTTATGATTGTTAATCACTTTGTATGTGGTTGGCGCGTACTTCTTGGAGAACTCGGGATGGGCATAGGCGCAGTGAAGGCATTCCTGGTAGCCATCAACCATGGCCTTCCAGTTGTAGTTACCGACATACTTCAAAGGGCGTCGAAGAGGTAGGTCGGTAAAGTCAACGCTGGAAATTATGTCTTCAAGGCCTGGAAAGAACTCTTGGAAGCTGACTGTTTCGTCCGACAAGGTCATGAAGAGCAGGCCACCAGTAGTCAGGTGGCTTCGGATCTCGGTGCCCTGTATTCAAGTCAGAGTTTGTACAACAAGATGAAAAAGGCTTGGAATTTACAGAATCGTCAAAGATCTTGGTGGTCTTCCAACCATCTGATGACCGACGGATGGTGTAGTTGACCTCCGCAAGTTGCGAGGTGTAGTCTTCTCCTGCGTTTGGCCATTTGGTGACGGCTCCAAGTAGAATCCAGCTCTATTTCAATCAGAATTGTGTAAGAAGAATATAGCAGACTGGGGCCGACCTTGAGGAAGATGGCTCGTCTTTCTAGGCCATAGATGGCCTTGCTGGTGTACCAAGAACCAGGAAGTGTAGTTTGGCAAGAAGTCATATTGGCTAGTTGTTCGATTCGTTGTTGTGCTTAGCTATGGGGTGAAGGACCGATTCTAGTGAAGAAGTAGAACCCTTTCAAATAGATACACATACTACGCCTCAGATATTCGTAGCAATATTCAACTTGATGACAGCCTCCACACCACGATGCGGCTCTTGCTAGTGTGATTCCTAATACAGAATGGTTGTATCAAAGTACCGTCTTGCAATCTTCTTCAGGAAAATGAAGCCGGGCAAATTTGGCCAATCATGACGATCGGATTGTGCGTCAACCAAAACATCCGCATTAGGAATGTGAATCCCCCCAATTTAGAACTTCCCATTGGCTAGTGGCACAGATAGTAGTATCATCAACTAACAACTACATCGTCATGTTCTCCGAGGTGGAGTATGACTTTGACAAGTTGTGGAAGCCATTGCTAAAGACGGGAGGACTATTGGCGGTAACAGTTTGAGGCCATCGAAAGGTCGTGGCTTTGTGTGTCATGAGGGATCGGACTTCCAAACCAAGTCAGACCGTCAGTGCGTATCTTGTCTGCTGACCACCACAAGTGGAACGAATCCGTCGTGATCATGATGCGCAATGGAAAAGTGCATATTTTGCAGTGGGGGATTAAGATTCGTAATTGGGGCTCAACGGGAGGAGAAACATGGTGGTGGGTATAAAACTTGAGAATCATTTAGCCACTATTCCATCCTGAATTCAGGCGACTGTCATCTCTTCGTATACATCATATTCTATCAGCTTCGAAATCGTCTCCACCATGTCTAGGCTAATTGATATCTCCTCTTACATTCTCTGCGGCACCATCTTTGCCTTGGCGCTGCCTCTATTATTGTCACTCAAAGCCCTTATTTCTTCCAGAACCAAGGGGAATCAAGTCTGCACAAAGTCGTTCGAACCCCCGAAAGGATGGTGGACTGATACGAAACGGTTCAGCGTTGAACAACGTGCCATTTTCAGTCAGGTATGTCTCACAACCACAATCGACTTACTCAACTTTACCTAACGGGAGCAGACTTGGATCTGTGTCAGTCATCGCAGTCGCTTCGCAAAGGCTGGTGACTACATCGCGCTGGATATCGCCGGCTTCAGAGTCCTGTTCATGCTAGGCAAAGACGGTGTTGTGAGAGCGTTCCACAACATTTGCCGCCATCGTGCATTCCCAGTCGCCAAAAAGGCCTCTGGATCTGCTACTATCCTTGGCTGCAAGTATCACGGCTGGAGCTACAATACTAAGGGTGAACTCACTAAAGCTCCCCATTTCGAAGACGTGGCTGGCTTTGATAAGAGTCAGAATGGGCTTTTCCCAATCCATACCAAGACGGATGACAACGGATTTATCCACATCAACCTCAGCAGTAGCTCTGAAGCTAGTGAAGCCAAGCTTGCAAATGCAAAGATCACTGGAAGGCCGGCGCGGATCAACCCAAATCAACAATATATGGGCTCTTGGGAAGTGAAGGGGAAGTTCAACTGGAAGGTCATTGGTAAGTATGCAGCTTTGGGTAGAGAGCGCGGCGCGTACTTACACATATTCAGGCACCGATTTTAGGAGAGAAGCCGCATCTACACCTTTCATGAGTCCCTTGTTGCGCTTGTTTGGCTCCTCATCAACAGGCAAGCTTCGATTTACCCCTCTCACCACCGTTCACATGCCAAGTGGAAGTCCAATCTGGTATCAACTCACGTATTCGCCCGAATCTGTGAGACAAACGACGGTACGATGCGATGTTTACTCAAGGGCTCAGCCAGGTGCTCTCACTTTTGACGAAAGTGTCAAATCCAACTTGGAGAATCAGGTCCAATCTTTGGTTCAGACGTACGAAGAGACCTATGCCAAAGTTGCAAATTCTGGCTATGTGCTATATGATGATGACGGTAAGTGATCTAGATCTAGAGGTACTCTAAAGATGCTGGGACTAATTCACTTTGTCTAGATGAGCAAGCGATGTTAGCTAACATGGTCAATGGACATCTAAAGAAAGAAAAGAGCGAAGGAGCGGAGATCAAGCCAGCTGCTGTGAAGTCGTGTCACAGCGACGGCTATGCGAAAGCTGAAGGAAGTAAGTCTAATATCATGACATCACATTATTGGAAAGGAATAAGTGAAATTAACCTAGTGTAATAGTATGTAAGGCTTTGGAAGGCGTTCAGAGTCTAGGCGACTTGGGGTGGTGAGGAGGAATGTAATTTATCCCAAAGATACGAGATTCTATCATAATTGGTAGGTATAAGGAAATAAGCCAAACGCATAGGCTGTCCTGATCAGTCGTGATTTTTATCTGGGTTTGAAGTTAGACTTCTTTGGGTATTTCCTTTCTTTCTAATTCTTTTCTTCTTCTTCTTCTTCTTCT
Source organism: Fusarium sp. MBC 119 (assembly GCA_030411635.1). Lineage (NCBI taxonomy): Eukaryota > Fungi > Ascomycota > Sordariomycetes > Hypocreales > Nectriaceae > Fusarium > Fusarium sp. MBC 119. The sequence continues at coordinate 45,026 of JAPERM010000177.1, forward strand.
TCTTCTTCTTCTTCTTCTTCTTCTTACTATAAAACACAACCGATGATCGTTTAATTCCTGGTATGTAGAGAAGCAAAGGGACCTATAGTCGACATAAACTATGCAAGTGATGATATATCTACTTGATCTGCTGTGGCCCTCACATAAAATATAAGGTCCCGCCTTTAACTTTAGTAAAGAACACCTTTTTCCCTCCTTCTCAAGCATAATAACCTTATGCTCACACAGTTACTTAGATCAATATTTCAAGCTGCATAACAAGAAATCGTATACCTCAGCAATATGACTGTTTTCCCCTCCTTCAAGGGCTATAAGGCAGTGATGTATCAATTATGTATGTCGCTAAGATTCCAAGAGGCTTGTGGAATTTCTCAACTGGCGTGAAATCGTCGACCAGGATTTTATACGCACTGTGCAGAACGCGAGGCAATTGAATTACGTAATCAAACAATCCGCGTCATGGCCCTGGGGCTTCCTTTGTTATGCGCATATTCTCTATCTGGTGACAGCCCAAAGTTTATCACTCTTATGCCAAAGCTTCATGCACTATCATGCACTATCATGGCATCTCAGGAACCTATGTCAGACCATGTTATCTCCAAGCTTACATGCGACTTAGAGCTTAATCTCGGGCGCATGATCCAAGATGTTATCCCAGCTAGGCCCTCTACGCTTCGCCAAAAGCGCGCTTCCTCATCTCTAGGCCTTCTCGATACGTTGCCCGCCGAACTTCTTCTACTCACTCTTGATCTTCTCGACTTCCAGTCCCTTTCCCGTCTATCCCGTGTCTGCTGCAGAGGCAGGATGGCCGTGGAAAGTCTTGCGCCATACCGACAAGTCATGCAGCATGCGCCGAAAGTGCCAACAGCATTAGCCAAGACCAACCTAATCAGCTACTATCCCGCCTCGCAAGTTCTCTTCACACTTCGGACAAATCGCTGCGTATCTTGTCTCGACTTTGGCGGCTTTCTATACCTACCCACGTGCGAAAGAGTCTGTCTCGAGTGCCTGTACCGCAACCACGGGCTCTGGATGATGACAATACCAACCGCTAAAAAGTGTTTTGGCTTGATTCAGCGTCAGCTTCGGAGTATTCCAATCATGCGCAATATACCCGGGAAGTACTCTGTCAGAACCCTGGAGAAAACCCATCGCAGATCCTACCAACTTGTCAGTGTGAGGGCGGCCAAAAAGTTAGCCATTGATATACATTGGTCACCAGAAAGATTAGCAGAGCTCGTACCTAGCACCCCAGCAAGAGGTGCACCTTCCAAGGAGTTTTACGAATTCAAGCGGCATCACAACGCCCCCATAGAAGCCCCAGGTTGCGACATGTCAAAACTACCACAGAGGGCCAACATTGGGAACCATCAATTCGCCGGCGTGGCGAGTCTTCGTGTGCCGTACATAACAGACTCTGGGGCCGATTGGGGACGTATTTGTCGAGGGTGCCAGATCACATACAAGCATTTGAAAAATGGATCTCTACCTGAAGCCGTTGTTTCAGAATTATGCCCATCTAACACGAATCCGAGCAATCCTCTTTTCGCATCAACCACAAGACTACGGTGCCAGGGGGGGTTTATAGCTCATATTGAGCATTGTTACGGGGCACGGCGGTTAAGTGGACCAAGGATAGATATTACTAAGGATAGAGTGCTTACGTCATTACCCGGACTGTAAACTTCCGCCTCGATTTCCAGTGGACCCATCGCATCCTTTGAAATCACGGCCCGTCATCACCCGTCTACAGGTCATAGCTATGGGACCAAGCAGTCGTCGGCCTCCGCGAACATCCACAGCTTGTGACTTTTGTCGAAGGAGAAAGGTATCTTCTTACTTGATGACGCGCTATAGCAATCTCACTAATGTGTGCTAGCTGGGTTGCGACAATGCAAAGCCGAAGTGTGAGAACTGCCAGACTCGTGAGATAGAATGTACCTATGCCAAGAGGACCGCACAAGCGAGGTAGGGAACTTTTGTTTTTCGTGTAAGTCAAATGGTGTGCTGACTCAGGTGTCAAGGCCGTCGAACGCCCGGATACATAAGCTTGAAGAAGAGAATGCCCACCTCCGCCAGTTACTGCGCTCGCAAAGCTCGGCGTTGAATAGCGCTGAGCTTTCTGGTGCCCTGCCGCGGCTTCAGGATAATCTAGCTGAGAACCAAGCTATCAACAACCCGGCTCTCGAGGCCACACATAGAAGCGAGGCGACGCACACATATCCTGTTCTTGCTGAGACTCCGACCTATTCCACTACAACCACCGGACAACCTGAGGATAATGCCTTCCACGGTCCTTCAGGTGGCACCGTTGAAACTGGGCAACCTGGAAGCTTGAACCACTACAGAACCAACAATGCCGATGCTGCCATAAGAAATCAGCTTTTGGCGGAGACAACGAGGCAACGTGAGTTGATACCAGTTAATAATAACCCAAATGCAGATTCTGATAAGGACAATAGGTCAGCTAGAGAACATAAATCTAAGAGTAGGAAAACTAGACTTTGGAGGCATCGACGCCAAAGTCGGCATGGATCTTCTCTCCAACTTCTGGAATCGCCAACATTACATTGGTTCTGCCGTCTATCGACCAGCTTTCATGCGGGACATGGCATGTCACGGTCCCTTATTTTCCGAATTACTCCTCAATGCTATACTGTTTGCGGGCTCCAAGCACACTGCAGACGCGGCCGCTCTCCGCAGCCTCAATGACTTGAACTCAATCGGCCGACCTTTTCGCGCCAAGTTTGAGCAAATCCTGCACGGCTCTGGCTCCCAGATCTTATTCAAAAGTGACATTACTACTATCCAGGCGCTTTTGGTTGTCGCGGATGCTTTGTTCTCGTGGTGTAATGAGAGGAGTTTATCGTGGCATTACATGGGTATCGCAATCAGCATGATTGTCGACCTTGGTCTACACATTGATGGTCCAACACGAAAGTCTTCTAAGAAACCCACTGCTGAAGACACAGAAGTCGAACGTCGTGTATTCTGGGCAGCTTTCGGTACGTTCATCCACCCAAGGACGATCACAGAACTAATAGTTGGCTAGCTTTGGATAAAGTGCAATCTATTTACCAAGGTCGTCCCGCCAGACTACGTGAAGACGATAACCGAGTCCCCATCATGTTCCTTGACGAATATGAAGAACTCGAGGACTTCAGCACACACACGTACTCAAAAAGCCCAACCCGTCTAGGCTGTCCTACTTATAGCGTGTCGACCTTTGAGCAGTTGTGCAAGCTGAGCACCATCATTGACCTGATTCTTTATGCCCTTTACGCAGAGAAGAGCTCTATCAAAAATGCAGATGAACTATGGTCAACTGCACATTTACTTCATGGTCGACTCAAGTCCTGGAAAGATGAGCTACCCGTGCACTTGCAGGTGCGGTTGAACGACCCTTCTGCTTCAACAATACTTCCCCATACTCTATCGCTAGTGTAAGTGGGCCTCTGTGGTCTCCAGAGAGTGAGTACTGACTACTCTAGTGCATTATACAATTCACTGGTCATCTTGATATACCGACCGTTTCTCTCGGAAGGACATCTCGCCTCAGTTTCGGCGACTGCAGCCCCTGAAGCGTTCTCCAACTGCGCAACTGCAGCCCTGGAAATCCATCAGATCCTTCAACTATACAAACAGCATTTCTGTTTCAAAACAGCCCCGTACTTCATCTCATATGCGACATACGTCAGCGCCACTATTCATGTTCGCATGGCGGCGCAGAAGCGCCCAGGATCGCAAGCCCATGCTTGTCTCAGGGCTTGTCTCGAGACGTTGTCTGTGCAGCAGACTCAGTGCCACGGTCCAAAGAGGACGATGAGAATCTTACTCAGTATTATGGATCGTCTGAACGTTAATGTTGGAGAATTTGTTGCGATAGACCCTACGAGTTGTCAGATGGCCGGGACAAGCGCGATTGACGGACGTGAGCCTGTTGAAAGCGAGCCTGGCATCCAAAATCAAGCCCCCGACACACTAGGTCTTCCGTCACTCATGCCTGATTCGGATACTGAGATGCCTATTGATTTCCCGGTCAACACTGATCTGATATTAACTGACTTCGATATTGACCAGATCATGCAGAGCTTCGTAGTTGAGGCACCAGCACCTACGAAGCAAGTTCCACTATCGTATCCGCCAGGAGGCTTGCAGGTGGATTTGACTAATGGCGGAATGGGAGACGAGATTTTCTTGAATCCAGATATGATGGTGTTTGATAATCTGTTCGGGTTTGATACCGGATAATTTCAGGCTATAGTGTCTAAGTGTAGTATTATAGTAGCAAGGGAAAAATAATTAAATAAGTAATACAAGACCTCAAGCTTTACTTCAAGAGAATAATAAAATATAAAATAGCCCCACTCTTGACTTGCCGCCTAGCCCACCAGAAACAGATTGCCGAAGATGGATTAGCCTCGGGAACGTCAAGGCCCCGATCTCCAGGACATGGCACTGAAAAGGATTGATGCACGGTGCCGTGATTCACGAAACGGTCGAGTCAGTTGAGAATCGACACCACACTCAACAAGCACCCACAAATCCAATTCTCAGCCTCGGATGACCAACCGCGACTTTATCTTCTCTTGATAGAATCTGCTTCAGTTCAAATCTGGGCTCACACAATGACCGATTCTTTCTCTGACAGCCCGAGCCACTCTCAATTTACTCGCCGTCATTTGGATCTTCTCGGTGAATCTTCAACAGAGTCGCCCTTGCGCGTCGTCGCCCTTGTTGACTACGACGCCTTTTACGCGCAGTGCGAGACTGTTCGTTTGGGACTAGAACCCACGGAACCTTTGGCTGTTCGGCAATGGAACGCAGTCATTGCCATCAACTATTCCGCTCGGGAATATGGAATCAAAAGGGGTATGTCGGTCGAAGAAGTGAGGCGATTATGCCCGAGCCTCACTCTCCAACATGTCGCTACCTGGAGAGAGGGGGATTCGACATGGGCTTATAGACCTGATGTCATTGACCACTTAACAACCGACAAGGCTGCGTTGGATCCCTATCGGATTGAGTCGCGCAAGACGTTGAAGCTTGTCAAAGACCTTTTGCCAAGTCATCCAACTCAAAGGATAGAAAAGGCCAGCGTGGATGAGTTCTTTCTCGACCTATCGAGCCAGGTCTATGACATCCTGCTTCAACGCTTTCCAGAGCTATCTGGTCGTGAGAAAGATTTGGATGCAAGACTTCCGATGCCAGAGCTATCTTCACAACCGCTATGGGATCCCGATGAGCTCATATCTAACGCAAGCCCTGTAGAGGATACTAAAACTTCGGACTGGGACGAGATTGCATTGGACATTGGCGCAGAAATCGTGCGCAACATCCGAAAACACATCAAGCAGAAGATGAATTATACTACCTCAGCTGGAATTAGCCACAATAAGGTCCTCGCCAAACTCGCCTCTGGATACAGAAAACCCAACCGACAAACCACCGTCAGAATGAGGGACGTCGGCCCCTTCCTGGCATCCCACAAAGCGACCAAGATCCTCGGACTCGGAGGGAAGCTAGGCGTCAAGCTTGTAAAGACTTTCGGCTCGGACTCTATACGGGATCTTTTGCAGGTTTCACACAAAGACATGATTTCAAGTCTGGGGAGCGAACAGGGGGACTGGGTGTTCAACGTCATCAGAGGCCACGAGACGAGCCCGGTTGTCCGCAGAACAACAATCCAGTCTATGCTCTCGGCCAAAACATTCACACCTTTTTTACAGAATATTGAACAGGCGATGAGGTGGCTACGCATCTTTGCCGCCGACCTCAAAGGCCGGCTTGATGATGTGAATGCAGAACTAGATCGTCCCTGTCGTCCAAAGACGATTGCTGTTCATCACCACATCAGAGGTCGGTTCGGTCCTACGCGCAACAAACAAATGTCCATTTCGCCTCATACCCCCATCAATCAGGATACTCTCTTCGCGCTGTCAAAGGCACTGCTGAGAAAGGTGGACCGCGAAGAGCCTTCCTGGCCTTGTATGGGTATTTCTGTGAGTATTGCCAATTTTGGCGAGAATGCGTGTCAGGGAAGGAGCATTGCTTCGTTTTTTGAAGCTGAGATACATAGGAAACGGCCGTCTGCAGAGTTTCAATCAGGCCAGGCCAAGGTTAGGAAGCTGGATGGTCTTGAGGATGGTGGTGGTTGCGGGCAGCTATGCGAGAAGGATTCTAAAGACTTTGATCATGACATTTATGAGGAAGACGTCACGGATGGGGGGGTGTCCACCTCGCACAAGGCTTTGGGAGGACAGGACTTATCACCAGATGAGAAGACTTTCCAATATAAATGTCCAAAGTGTGATAGTTTTATAGCAGCACAAGATGTTCTTGAGCACCTTGACTGGCATGTTGCGCTGGCTTTGCAAAAGGTTTTATAGTAATTAGACCTAATATATTTAACAAGTAATACGGTCAATAAGCGAGTTTATTGAAAATCCCTTAATTTATAATGTTTTTCTTTAATTAAATATTTCTTAATTATCCAATATATTATAGAGCTTTGAGTTTCACAAGTTGAGTAGGTTATGTGATGTTTATCTTCCTCTAAAATCAAGTATAAAGAGCCGTGTTGTCCATCAGTAATGGGACTTCAAACCTAGATATCGCGCAACTGCCGCCGCGGGAGACCTCAGAAACCGAAGAAGTCTTGGAAGACATCCATCACTGCATCTAAAAAAAACAGGATCAGGATCAAAGTCTAGTAATACCCTTCATTGTGATAGACGTAATTACTTTTCAATGTAAGTATCACTGATCGCAATCTGCTGCACGGCATCGCGCACACCGCAAGCCCGATTTTTAGTGCTTCCTCCACGACAAGCCGGGCATACTCGACCGTGTGCAATCAGTAGAAAGTGCAACTTGAACTTCAAGTCAACAGGAACACGGGCGTCTAAATGGGCCTGTGTCATCTCTCGACTGGCCTCTTTCGGTCTCCAACCCCAAAGTCCAGCGATTCGATAGACGTGAGTATCGACAGTGAAGGTGTTTCTTTTCAGACACCAACCCATAACGACAAAAGCAGACTTGGGTCCCATATACTTGTAAGTAATGAGCTCCTTCATGGCTTCCTCATTTCTTAGATTAAACATGTAATCTAGATCCCATTTGCCATGTCGTCGTTTAACTTGTTCCAGAATGCTCATAATGATCTTTGACTTGCGGATATGCAGACCTCCACAGCGAAGGGCTTTTTGCAACTTCTCCATCCCGCCGTTGAAGATTTCTTCATACGCAAACATAGATCCATAGGTGGATGTAAGACTGGCCATAGCGCGCTTTGCGTTATTCCAACTTGTGGCCTGGCTCAAGATTGCAACTATCATAGCATCAAGAACGTGAGGGATGGTGTCAGGTGTATATTGGTCAGAGAATTCTTCCTCGACCGCATTATTATGCATTTCGTGAAGAATCCGGAAAGCCTCCTCACACTCCTGTCGGGTTGGGCGACAGAATTCAGTAAAAGGCGACGATGTTGCGTGAGCTGACCAGGACTTCCACTTTTTCTTGGCTAATTGGTCATCGATCATGGCTGGCTCCTTGTCTTCATTTGTCCCAGGTGAGAGGGGGTTCTGTTCGACAACATGAGACGATACATTTGCTCGACGTCTGACTGATCTTCGGCCTGTCGTAGACGCTGGCAGTGTCCTGTTGTTTCCTTGGTCCGAAATTCTACTATGGGAGAGTTGCTGCATGACCCTTGTTGATCGCCTTAGATTTGCCATTTGGAGGAAGGAAGCAAACAAACAAAGACAACAACGCCTTGGGAAGCAGGGATGGGTAAAGTTTTTTTTTTTTTTTTGAGAAAAGTTGTCAAATCAAGGGTTTTATTACTTGGGTGGCTAGTAAGAATATCTTTTATGAAGGCTGTAGATGTGCGTTGAAAGATGAGATAATGTTCAACAGTTCCAAAGTCAGGGGATTACCTTTTATAAGCGTGAATTAGTTCCGGACTTTCGGAGTTTCAACACTGAGTAGGCCAAAGGCCAAACTGTAAGTCTGCGATATGGGCGAAAAGTCTTCAATTGCTAATCGGCACTTTGTAGTGGGGCTGAGAAAGCTGACAACGCAACGCTTGGCATTAAAACTTACAGGTAGTAATTTATATTTTAACATTCGGTTTTAAGAGCCTGTACATTTTTTATCTCTCATGTCATTGGAAATTTATGATATATTTTATCATCCTGTGTATTCTCATAACTTTTTTTTCTTATTGATACTAAATAATTAAGCGACATTTTGAAGGTCAACATTGGGTGGCTGGCTGTTCACCTGTTGAAATCAGAAAGATTACAGTATAATTCATACAATAAATCATAATAATTCAATGAAAGACGTCCATGTTCGTTGTCAGAGTGCGGGGATTGAGAGACATCGACATGTACCTGTCCTACGAGATTGCCCTGGTGCCTCACCGTCGCGTCATCGCCTTTCCGCCATGGTTGAAACGAGTCTCAAAGGACACATCATTTTATCTTCACATCATATCGTTGTTCTTCATCGACAATCGCGAGACAAATCTTTCTTGGCAGCTCGATGAATAACCTCATATAGACTACCCTACAAGATACAGAAAAGCTGCTTATATACATGCCTATTGCAGGCCCGTTTTTAGTCTACTAGAGAACTATCAAGTTAGTAGGCAAAAGTCGATCCGTCTTGCCATCTCAAATTTCTAGAATTCTAAATAGCAGTTATTTTCTCTGACGATGAACAATAAATACTTAGAGCAGTTTGAAAATCTCTGTTAGTGACTCTTGTTGAAACGTGATTGCAGGTCTGAATTGTTTTTTCATAAAACTGATGAAGGCAGTTGGGAGCGCTTGAGGATAGACAGTAAAAGCATATAATCTAGAAGAAATGTGCAGAAGTAAGCCTACAGCTTAAAAAATAAGATTCAATTGAAAAACAACTAATTAATTGAAGTCCAAGATGATGTATCAAGTTTGAGTATTCCTATTTCGGACTCGGGAAGCCAGCCGAGTCGCGCCTGCTTTGTTCGATCCTACTCGCAGTGGATGCCCTAATAGTCCGCATTGATCCAGTATACTGGTCTAGCCTGTTTCACACGCGGTACTTCCCAACGCCGCTAATGCCAGTGACGCTCTATAAACTCGTGGGGAGTCAGTTTGCAGCCTCGGTATTCCAACTGACGGGTGGTTTTATGTCACAGCCAGACAAATGGCAACCGAGTCCTCGTACAAGGGAACAGGTAAGATTCTAGATGCAGAAAGTAGGGACAAGTTGACAAAAAAATCTTGGTTAGCAGATATATAAATAGTAAATCACCTTAGCTTCTTCAAAGGATCAACGAGCAGGGATATAAACCAATCATGGGAATCCACTGCCACAACACATCCTCGGGCGCTTGGGGGCCAGACTTTGGACTCCAAGATTATAAGAGGTGAGTGTATCTTTCTGGGAAAGACATGGAAAAGACAGAATCCTGACTTGACAGCCGTGTAGTATTCGCGTGACCAAGGGGTTAATTCGTTTTCTTGGCTTAACAGCCTTGTAAGGAGACACGCGATAAAAAGTTCGGTCGCGTAGCGGCGGTAAATTGAGAGCCCCAAGGCTGAATCTGATGACAGACCTGTTGATCTTAGTCTGCTGAAACCGGGGCTGAGGCTCCGAAGGAAGCGGGTCTTTAAGAGCATCGGGCCATTTCCTGAAGATTTTGGTGGCGTTGACTGGTCGATACTTGGTCCTTGCATGGACGCAATCTTGAACGGCTTCTTTTCAACTAGACTAGTGAGCAAGCATTGCCTGGAACGAAAAGACTGAATACAAGTTCGTGTCTTGCTGAAGGGGTTTGACCTTACTTTCTCATTCGGCATATAAGTAGTAATGTCCAGCAGTCTCACCCCTCATCGACGTCAGCACCGATAAAAATGGAATACCAAAAAAACTGCAAGCCATACACAGCCGTAACAACAATATGGGGGCCACGGCATGTCTGACCCGCAAGTGTCTCCCTAGCGATCCTTCTAAGGCTCACAGCCGCTCCTGAATAAAAAACAATCTGCATGCTGACACACCTAGAGCTAGTTTCATGCATCCTTTGTACCCACCGGGCTAACGCTCAGAGGGAAGAGGATGAGAGGTATTTATCTCTGGTGTCGCGTGCTCGTTTCGTAGTTCCGTTCTCACACACAGTAGTCACAATTGACGAGGCTATTGTGCCACAATGAATATGGCGATTCGACATTTGTTTGCCTTTTTGGCATTCCTGTCCTTTGGACAGATGGTTCTTGCTGATGGGTTTACGAACCCGCCACCGACTGACTCTGTGATTGATAATCCGGTTTATAAGGTGGGAGATAAGGTCAAGATTACTTGGACAACGTCCGAGAAATCCACGAGTCTTACTATGTGGCAGTCCGACACTGGAGAGTGGTACACTTTGCAAAGTAAGTCATTTAGCATGCGCTTCCATCCGATTCGAGCTTGGCTAATGTTAACCACCCACAGGTCAAAGCGATTCCCAAGAATATAACTGGATTGCGTCTTACCAGGGAATTGACCCGAAGAACGGAACTTCATTCAGCTTTTGGCTCTTCAAGTCTGGCGAAAGCTCACCGCTATTCTCGAGTCATTCGTTTAATATCACCGATCCCGACGCATCTACCACCTCAGCGACCACGTCCGAAGCAACCACCAAAACACAGAGCCACACACAAAGCCTCAATACGGCTACCCACAAGACGTCCGAACCCACCGCTTCAGCTACCGATGAACCTGAATCATCATCATCGGGACTGTCATCTGGAGCAACAGCAGGAGTTGCGATTGGCTGTGTCGCAGGAGCGATTGTCCTTGCCGGTGCAGGATTCATGTTCTGGAGGAGAAGAAGGGCCAACAGCGGTGTTCCGCCTACAACGGGTGTGGAAACAGATATTCCGAAGCATGGATACTATGCGCCCGTCGAAGCACCGAGCGACAACGGTGTCGCGCCAGGTCCATATGAGATGGGGGATACCACCAACACGCAGTATGCACACGAGTTACCAAACAACGAATACGGTGGCGGCGGTGGTCGCAGGACATAGCAGATGAGTACGGGAGTATGGAGTTCGGTCGATGCATATACCATTGTCCAGGTTAATGCCTGTTATTTCTTCACAAAGCATCTGCATTGTTGAGCGTTCTGGTCTGATGCTAGACGTATTTTAGCCAATACCATTTCTAAACCACCCGGCTGTGCCTCTTGCGATATTTATTGGACAATCTGTTCCGGTGTTTTACCGGTAACTACATCCAATAGTTTGATGCGTGGCTTGCAAGAATCAGGCTGTGCTACATGCACAGCCTGAAACATCATAAACCCCCTCACTTTGTCTTCACTATCTTTCTCTTCGTTCCACTTCGCTTAAGCACCTTAATTACGAAATCCAAACGCTCAGATTCATATCCATAAGGTACCATGTCGGGCGCCGAGGCTGCGGCGGCCTTCGGGCTTGCTGCCGGTATCATTCAAGTCATCGGGTTCAGCCTTCAGCTCTGGGACGCGACAGACAACATCAGGAAGACTGGTTCGACCGTCACAACTGCTGATTGCGAGAGAGAGGCCGGTATTCTTCTGAAGCAATGCGAAGAGGTCAAGGCTCTACAGTCTGTAAAGACCCGGTTGCCGGAATCGGTAAGTTATACCCAGTTTAAGCAAATGACGATCCCAGACTGACTTCACCAAGGCTAGGATTAATGACATCGCTAATGAGTCTTGCGCTATTGTTGAAGATATTGCCAATCGCTTGGCCAAGTGTAAAGTCCCCGGAGGTTCAAAAGGATACACCTGGTTCAAGGACGTTATCGTTCAGGTATTATGGAATGGCCAGCGCACAGATGTCGAAGGACTGAGGACAAAACTTAAGGGCTTACGGCATGAACTCCAGTTCCAAATCGTGATTTCGATCAAGGATAGGATCGATGTACAAGACGTTCAACGGACCAGGGAATTTGCGAAACTTGGTCAAACTCATCAGAACCTGGTCAATGCATTACTCGAGGGCGAGGATTCTGTCAAAGCACAGCTTCAGCGCTTGCGGCAGCAACAAGACGAAATCCAAGAGGGTGTCCAGGGCCTATTGATGTTGGGAAATCGTCGAGACATCGTACCGATAGGCCGGGAAAACGTATTGAAAGAACTTCAAAATCGTCTATGGTTCAATGCCATACCCCATCGCCATGATGCCATCACGGAAGCACACAGCAAGACATTTGAATGGGCCTTCACGGGGACAGAGACAGCAGAATCTTCTAATACAACATTCTCGGAATGGATGCGAAACGGAGAAGGCCTCTACTGGGTCAGTGGGAGAGCTGGCACTGGGAAAAGTTCTTTCATGCGCTTCCTCAACGACGACTCTCGAACTACCTCGGCCTTCGAAGAATGGGCTGGGGACCGCCCACTCGTTGTCGCTTCATTCTACTTCTGGAATAATCCAGAGCAGGCAACTGACAGCAGGCTCCGTCGATTGGAAGGAATTTACCAGGGTCTTTTGTACAAGATTCTCGAAGCTGCCCCAGACCTTGCAGAGCTATTGTTTCCTGACCACATTGGTGGCCGAGACTGGGGATCATTCCCGACCTTGCTTGATTTGAAGCAAGCATTTACACGCTTGCTCCAGGCACGGACTCTACCAGTGGCCATTGCCTTGGTAATTGATGGTCTTGACGAGTACGATGCGCCACCGGGTGATCAGATTGCTCTGTCCAATATACTCAAAGACGCCGCAAAAAAACCGCACCTCAAGGTTCTTGTCTCGAGTCGACCTGAGTTTGCCTTCGAGGCTGCTTTTGAGAATTGTATGAGGCTAGAGCTAGACAAACTGACAGAGGTCGACCGCAAAATCTATGTTGCGGACTCTCTTTGGAAAGAACCACGATTCATGGCACTGGAAGCAGCCACAGAGGAGAAAGAGTCCCTTATTACGCAAATTGTGGAAAAGTCAGAAGGAATTTTCCTCTGGCTTCGTATCGTCATTTCAGCCATACAGGAAGAGCTGTATCTTGCCAAGAACATAGGCACATTGTTGGAAATGATTGATGATACTCCTGACGGCCAGAAAGAACTTCCGCACCTCTTTGAGCATATGCTGAGAAAACGAATCCAACCTAGATCCCGCTCTCATGGATTTCGGATGATTTGGGCTCTCCAACGATGCCATGAACTTCCAAATACTTTCATAGGCTGGGTCGAGAGATATGTGCCTCATGTGGCTACAGGGTTACTTTTCTCATTTCTCCATGAGGACATATCCGAAGTCAAGACGGAGCCAATGACAGACGATGAACGAAAGAAACGACTAGATCAAATAGCCCTAGAGCTGCGGCGCAATTGTGCTGGGCTCCTTGAGATGAGAGCTTCATCTCCACCATACAACTATGGGCAGACACGCCGTTATTCCGTGCCTGATCTCGAGGTTCATTTTCTGCACAAAGACGTTTCATTATTTCTTAACGAGCAAAGCCAAAAAGACTTTCTTCAGGATTCATTGCGCTCAAGCGAGTCTGAGTTACTAGTAAACCTTCTAGAATGTTTCGTGATGGTCGTAAAGACCTATGGCCAGCCTCGTGCATTGTCTCGCAACCACGAGCCTCCTGACTACATAATACCAGACGAGGCAGTTTTTCCATGGCAGTTAGTGGAAGTGGTCATGAGAATTGCCCACCGCACTGAAGAGGCTGATCTCGACCGGATCGAGTATGCATTAGATCAGTTGGATAACGCCATGTCACGCCACCTTTCGTCCTGGTTTTCGACTAAACCTCCTCCGAGTCATTGGGCGAACTATGTTCCTTATGACAATCAGCATTTGAGGCCTGCTTCTTATCCTTGGCCGACAGCTGGAGAGCAGTACGGATTGGACTTTCTGAGTTTGGCAGTTCAAAATGGACTATTTAACTATGTGCAGACCAAACTGAAGCAAGACCCATCCCGTTTGAGTCGTCAAGGTCTTCCTTTACTCAGCAGTGCTTGTGCGCCGGTGCCTCACTGGTTTCTATTGGACCCCAACACCATTGAGTTCAGAACTGTCAAGCTGCTTCTTGACCTAGGGGCTGACCCTAATGAGGAGTACAAAGGATATACTCCCTGGGAGATGGCATTACTGGTTGCCCTCGACTCAAAAATCCTGAGTTTGACCGAACTTGAGGAGCTCGCAAAGATCCTGTGTCTACTCCTCCAGCACGGCGCTGATCCTCGCGCCAAAGTCAAGTGGATTAAGTATGCGAGACGAACGAAAAGGGATTACAGCGCAAAGCATTTTGACCGATCAATTGAACAGCAGATCCAGATTACCTTTATCCATCGGTTCAGAGGAGAGCTAGGGGATGGTCTCCCTTGGTTAGGCCATAGGACGATTAATGTTCTCAACGGGCATTTCCCGAAATTAACTCGTACAGACAAACCGGAAATAATAGCGGAAGCTGTTGAAAAGGACAAGTTCATCAAGATAGGAAACGAGCTGGTGGGTCTGTGTCAACAAAAGATCCAAGAGCAAAAAGCAAGGGACACAGATGAAAAACCCGTCATCAGACTGGCAACGTTCACCCCAGGGTCAGAGAAAGCTAAGGCAATTCTGGAAAGATTTTGGAAATTCTCCAAAAGGAGGTGGATTAAGGCTCCTAAGCAAGCAGACAATCCTACAAAGAAACGTGACTCATGATACCAGTAGGTTGAGAAGGACTGGATTTGAGATATTGGATATATCACTAGCACGGTCACCCAATCAGCGGAGCAGGTTTCTTCCTATACTGACTTTCTTGTTCTTAACTTGTACAATTATTTCGTATCGGTTCTCGTTAAACTGTGACCCGAATTCTCATTCCCTTTCCCTTTCTTTTGATCTCCCTAGTAGCGATGATAAGCACCACGCTCAAAACCAAACTGGCCCCAGAAAGAATTTGCCCTGACGATAAAAAAACTCCAAACTAGGCTATTCGCTATACCAGCTTCGAGCATTGTCCTTGCTAAACGGTTCCGCGTGACTGGCAAGACTAGGAAGACCTCTCCCAACCGGAAGGTCCGCGATATGATCATAATGGCGAAATAGGAAAAATGGCATATAAGTCTCTGCCGAACAAAGGGTGCGTTCAGAAACTACATTCCAGTTCGAAGCACCGTTATGATGTGGAAAAGCTGCAATGGCCTCAATGAGAATGGTGTGCAAGGGGTCGCTTCGACTGCCCCTCAACGTGTGCTTTCCCCTACCTTGAGCCTGTTTGCCTTACTATGACTAGGGAAGGCTCAGAGTGCACGCCAATACCACTGACATTAGCAAGGGCATTGACCTCAAAATCGAACCTTTCAGTGATGTCTGATTTTTGGATATGGAGTATATTTGCTTCGAGCTCAACAAGTCGAATGCCATGCCTCTCTACAAGCCCGTAGATCCTGGTGCAGTTGGACAGGAGCCTTGTTTTTCCGTCTTTTTTTTACATCACCCCAAGTTCCTCTCCCCCATTTGATGGCACTAGTCGAGCTGACTATCAGGTGGAGGATCCAATACCCTTCGCGCCCATCACAGGTGCAGCGAAGCGATATCGAGGAGAGGTCAAAGTCTCCGCACACATCACTCTGCCATGATTAGATTCTGATGATACCGGTCGGTGACTCGACGCTTGCAGGTGCGGTGGAAGAACGGTCTGAATAAAGGAGTTTGTTGTGGGGAATTCCACACTTAAGACTTGTGCGTAGCTAGGCTCGTTACATCCCCCAAAAAGATATCAGTCGATGCCTTCCGGGCTTACAACAAAAGACATGCTGAAAGTTATCGAGGTATTCCGTAGAAGGTAGTGTTGAGTAAAGATATAGTCTACTACTGCCCCGGTCGTTTCAGCTAATCTACACTAGTTGGTTGCATTCCATGAAATTGTAAGCTAAGCTAAAGGGAGTATCTCGAGAAAGATGCTTGTTTTCTGTCTCATTATCTGCAAGAAGAGACTTGGTCCAGGGGCGATCGTCTAGCGGTGTGCCCTTGGTGTGACAAACTGTCCTGGTCCTAACACAGACCGGAGGCTTGAGGAATTTTCTCTTCTCTTGTTTCGCTCTCCTCCTATTTCAAGATCCAAGACGGCATTAGCTGCTATCATTGGCGGTGAAAGGGAAAGAAAAAGTAACTACTGAAGCGGTCACGCGATCGAAACATTTGACATTCTGTAGCACGATAGAGTCCGAGGCAAGTAATAATAGAAGCAATTCTCGATATCGCGCGTGGAAATAACCTCTCAGGCCGTTGCACACCAAATCGATCGGTTTGCCTCTCCTTTGTCAAGTAAAGCTATCTACTCTACCCTAAGTTCCAAGGTAATTCTATGAGAATAGCTTCCTAGCGACTTAACAACTGTCCGTGAAACCCCCTTCGTCAGATCCTGATCTGTAATCCAAGCAACCAAACAGTGGTTTCCCCGGGACGCTGTCTCAAACCCTAACCCATAACTTCAATCCTGTTCTCCTTCTCTTGATTTCCCTAGCGGTGATAATAAACGCCACACTCAAAGTCAAGCTAGTCCCAGCAAAGACCTGCCCAGCTATGTATCGCCCGTCGAGGGCAGAGATTAGAGCTCCTTCAACTGATGGCCCAGTCAAGAAACCGAAACTAACGACCGTGAAAACCATACCTATCCGACTGCCCTGCTTACTTGGATCCGCGGTCAAGGAGGCCAGTCCTGCAGGGAATAGAGATGGGATGCTGCCAAGAGCGACACCACATACTACCGTCCATACGTAGAGGCCAACTTGTGAGGAAACGGCAGCCCAACAATATATCAAAACGGCACTGATTGCGATGAAAGTGATGTACATGTTGAGTGCACCGAACTTGTCTGCGAGGTGACTTGGTACAAGACGGCCGAAGGTACCGACGCCGTTGATGACCATCAGAAGATCAAGGGATGCGGCGTATGACATTCCTTGAATATCTCGTGCGTGGGTAGCTAGGAAGAAGAAGGCAAAATAAGTGCCCCAAAAGCACTGTGTGACAAGACTAATTAGTTCCCTTGCTAATCCAAGGTAAAAAGGGTGTGAAATTACATACCATGAAGGAGCCGACTGCATAAAACACATATTCGAGTTCTTTGAAGGCGACCCATTCAATCACAGGTCCAGTCCTCCGCGGTGGCAATCTTGACTTCATGAAGATCAGGGCGACCGCCATTGTAGCAGCTTGCATAAAGCCAATGGTTCGCATCGTCCATCCGAACCCAATGCTCGGAAGCAACTGACGCACCATAGCTGGAAATACGATACCACCGGTACAGCTACCAGACGCAGTAATGCCGATAGCAAGAGATCTTCGCTTCTGGAAATAGGTTGATACGAGGGCAATGGTAGGACAGAAGAGACATCCGTTTCCAAGGCCGACACATACTCCTTGAGCGAGGAGGAACTGCCAGTATTGCGTACAGATAGACGCTAGCATTGTGCCCAGAACGAGTAGGATGGAACCTACTATGGCGACTGGTCGGAAGTAGCCTGCGTCGGTGAGACGACCGGTAAAGGCACCGATGAAGAAGAGGAAGAAGATTTCCAGCGAGCCAATCCAAGCTATATCTGACGGAGAGCGGTTGAGAGCTTGAACGTAATGGCTTTGGAATGCACCGAAGGAGTTGATCACGCCCCTGGTCATGTCAGTGAATAGATTGCACAGAGGGTTGAGAGCATACCATGTGTTCAGTATGGCTAGATGTGATCCAAATACTAACAGGATCTGGCATTAGAATGCTTTGCAGAGATCCAATGGGAATGTTTGACACTCACCACATAACCATGCCCAGAGTCCTCCGTCTGGAGGTGAAATAGATGCGTTATCTGAAGTAGACGCTATGTGATCTGGTTCTTGTGGCTCTTCCTGCTGGCTTTCTATCGCCGTCCTGGAGTCGTTATGAGCGTAACTGGGTTCCAGAAATTGTTGGCTTGCCAGTCCAGGTTCCATCTCCTTCTCATCGCTTGCACCTAGGCACAAGCCTTTATCTTCATTGATCTTAATTTCGTCTTGTAGGGTTGGTCCTTGATGGAAAAGCACGTCTGAGTTAACCATCCTGTATTCAGGTTCGGGATGTCAAAGAAGGCGACAGTGCAGAGTACGCTTCGACGTTGATAATACAGAGAAGATTTATTACACTGAGCCAAAAAAGACCTTTGAGCATTTATATACTATCTGAGGGTTCCGGCCTTGCCATAGTAATCTTCGAATAGATGATGCATCAACAAGATTTCCATAGGTAAGATCTAGTTTATTTCGGAATTCCGTTGTAAATCCTGTACTTTGGGAATTTGATTGCTTGCACATCTATTAATCCACCAATAGTGAAGTGGATAGGTTACTGGTAGAGGAATAGTTGCCGTTGAGCTGCTGAATTTGATTGGTGAGCTGGCTGTTTTACCATGAAGTGAGGATGATGAATTAGGGCGTCGTTGACAGCTTGACAGCTTACGCGAGTAGATGCCGTCATGTTGATGACTCTACGCCGAAGAGAACTACTTCTGCAGCTTATAAATCATGTTTAGGCTAATGCTGAAAGACCTGAACTGCAACTCGCCGTTTGAGGTATTGGTTTTGGTGAAGGCTCGTTTGGATTCGGACGTCAAATCTGGCCAGATCATGCAGTGAACTTGGCGGAAGCTCGATGATACGAAGTGCCGGAACAAAACAAAACAAGGAAGTAGTCGACGAAGATGGGCTGGGGGCTGCCTGAGAAAGTATTGTGCCGGAAAAGGCAAAATGCTGACAGCTTTAGCTGCTGTATGGGGAACTCGACAGTTATTGGCTAGAACCGAGATGACATGCAGAATTCAGTGAAGTACGAGTGAGACTCTACTTTCCGTAAAAGACTTAGGTAGTCCATTAGGAAATTCCTAACCGGTGAGGTCCTTGACAATGGCAGATTTTCGTTCATGATGAACAACTCCGAAGACTACCTGGCATTAACGGCAAGAATGAACCAGGGAGAGATTATATAGAGGATAGTCCAGTTATTTCGCCCGTGGCTACAGCAAGATATCGAACCGTCGGACACTGAAAAAGGCCAAAGTTCGGTACTCTTAAATCGTAAAAGGGATGTTTACTCAATCTAGTCCCGGCGTCTCATGAAATAACCTTTCTCCAGTTTACCTCTCGAGGCTAGCTTCAAATCCAAATACTCCAGTCAGGATCAATTACAAGATGTTTCTGATCGCCTCTATTAAGACCAATCACAGGACCATTGTCCTTATATAAAATAACACCTTGGGGGCCCTTCTTCTCCCTGATATAGGTACTTAAGTTCAGCGCCGCCCTCTATAACATGTTCGTTCAAGGAGGTGGTATGACGGCGGCTGATATGTATCTTGATGACGATAAGCCGTTATACAGACGTGGTAATAGGATTCTCTTAGGCATTGCTTCGGCTAATATCTTGCTATTTTACATTCTTAAAATCTTCTGTATTCGGAGGAACAAGGTACGAGAGGCGAAATGGAACGCCATGCGTAAGGAAGAGCAAGAGAACTACGTCCTTCACACTTCTGACGAAGGGCAGCACCGTTTGGATTTCCAATCGTTCACTAAGCTTTGCATCTTTTTTAGAGATAATGCAATTAAAAGAATAGAGTTTATCTAAGTATGGCATGAAATGTTGAAAGCGCACCACTGTACATATTTTACTAAGAGGAGAGATAGTCATTTCGCATTTTCCGCCATTGCGAAACAGATTACAGAGAGAGGGGTCGCCTAGACTTTGACTATCTTGCAGGTGTATCGCGTATAGGGGTTTGAGACCCGTAACGGGTATAAAGATTAACGTGCGATTAATGTAAGCCTGAGTTATTTCGGCAATGTTTACTAGCTAAGACTGCTCAGCGGCGTTGAGAGGCTGGGTCATGATATCTCATTCGTCATTGCGGTAAATCCCCTAACCCATAACCTGACGCCACGGAGCTACTGCTGTTCAATTTGACGAGAATCTACGGCAGTTGTCTCGCCAATTACAGCGGTGTGAGCGGTAGACCAGGATGTCTTCACTGCTTGTGATTTGCCAAGTCTCGGCACTCGTCGGCATTTTATCAAAAGTCCGTCTCCTGCAGCCTGATAGTTGCTGAATGTGTGGACTTTAGTGGAGAATGAGGTCGATCACCGTGAGTCAAGATGAGTTACCAGCTGGCGTTTAATGGAGTGTGGACCATGATAGTCTGCCGCCAACCAGATAGCATTCATCAGAGGATCCCTGTGGGACAAACCTACTATGTAAAGGTGTACCGGACATACTGTCCACACAAGGTTAGCTATTCAAGTAAATTGCCGTATTGCAGACGTCACCGTTTCAGACTCAAAGTCAAGGTCAGCTTGACGATAGGCACAAAGTTATATAGAAGCCCGCCTCGAACAATGTATTGCGTTCAAATCTACCATTACTCTCAACTTATTACTACAAACTGATATTCAAACTTATATCAATCGTCATCATGGTTTTGACTGTTGCTGTTGCCGGTGGCTCGAGAGGCATGGGCTTGGCCATCATCCAAGAGCTGAAGAAAAATCTCCACCTCTACCGCCCTCTTGTTATCACCAGGGACGCCAGCTCCGTTAAAGCTGAAGAGCTTGAGAATGTTGATCTGGTCACTGTTGACTACGAAAGTGTCCAGTCGATCCAGAAGGCGCTGGAGGACAACAACGTTCATACAGTGATTTCCAATGTCTTTGTCACTGAAGGTGTTGGTAATTCGCAACAAAACCTGATCCTCGCTTCCGAAGCCTCTAAGGTCACCAAGAGGTTTGCACCAAGCACGTTTGACGTTCCCTATACTGAAGAGTCCGCATATAACCTCCCACTTTGTGTTTGACGAGCCAGCTAACCTCGGGGGCAGGATGGCGGAAGTTTTATACACTGGCGGTTTCAAGCTTGATATTGAGAAAGTGTTAATGACAACCCAGAGTCTAGAGTGGACTCGCTTTCACAATGGTTTCTTTCTTGACTACTTCTGCCCTAACATCCGTACTTTTCTGACGCCAGGCAAGTACGTGATTGACTTTGAGAACAAATTGGCAATGATTCCTGGTGATGGCAACGCCCCGGTCACTCTTACCCACACCAACGACGTCGCCAAGTTTGTGGTGGCAAGCCTGTCTCTTCAACATTGGCCCAGTCGTTTGTATATGGCTGGTGATCAGGTGAGTTGGAACCAGTACGTTGAAAAAGCTGAGAAAGCAAGTGGTATGTAACTCCTTGACGTTTGGTCGGCTGATCGGCTGATTTTATGTGAACCCAGGATCCAAATTTCACCGCGAGTACAACGATCTCGAAGACCTGAAGGCCGGTGACTTGGGTCGAATCAAGCAACTTCCCGGTTGGGACATACTTTATGAATACTGGCCCAAGAGCATGGTGGAGAGACTTCCATCGGCGATCCAGTGGTTCATGGGATCTGGGAAGGCTAACATGAAGCAATTCGACCCCCTCCTTAACAACCTTTTCCCTGAGATCAAGACTCTCACGGTCGACGATGCGATAGCAAGTGTCTACGGGAGCGGCAAATGAGGAAGGGTGCTGAAGCGAGATACAGCAACAGGCACTCAGGTATCAATTGCGTCTAGTGAGTCGCAATGAAGGGGAAGCTCGCTGTCGGCCATATAAGCTGGCGGGGTATCGGCCTGCCATCTCGGCTTTTTGTGCGAGGGGATTTGACTGGTATAGATATATAGAAGTTCCAACAGGGTGTGATAGGATTAGCTTAAGAGTAACGGCAAAATAAAACCCGGATTTCTGCCGCATGGCTCTACCCTAGTGCTATGGAGCTTTCTCCTTACGGCTCGTCTCCATCACTGAGCCAAATGAAGCCAGAACAGAACCCGGTTTTATGGGCTGCACTACTGCCTAAGGGCCCGTATGAGCTTCAACTTTAACCTGAAATAATGGTAGAATAACTTGCCCGGAAGAGAGACATGTGACACCATTCTTTGCTCAGTCTACCTAACACAGAGCACCAGCGTATGGCAAGGCCAAGTTTGGAAGAAAGTAACCGACAAGACAGGCAGCAATAACTACCATCACCAATCCCTCTGACAAGAAATGATGATTCCGGTGGCCTGAGTGTAGACTCTACCAGATTAAAGAATGAAACAGATCGTGGTCTGCTCGTATTGTAAACGTACTAGAGCCGTAGTGTTGCATTAAGGTATCCATGTTAGTTGCTTAGTAATGAGCTATGACACTTTCAAGTGTATTTAAGAAAGGTGGGGAAGTTCATCGGCTTCCTTGTGTAGTTATCCCATGGTCGATTACATATAGCTCCACAGCCGGCATCATTGACCTAGAACAAGAACTCCAAAGGTCCGAGACCTTGGACATGTGCTGACAAGTCTAACGAAGTTAAAGTTGAAGAGCGGAAGAATCCATGAACCTTAGAATTATGTGCTGAGCTTGGTCATCTGTCGTACGTTGCATGCAAGCAGCTGGAGTTCAATGTTCTCGGCAAATACAGATACTGAGCACAGTTGTAGAAGTGTCCCGGAAGGTCGAATGATCTTTTATTTGAGTAATCAAATCATCTTGCGCAAGGATTTATGTCAACATCGAGCGCATGTTCTAATTTATCCTCAAGTCAAGGCGGTTTGGAAAGAGGATGGGATTTACCTCCCAAAATCGGGCGAACTGGTAAGGAGGAGATGATCAAATAGCGGCTTGTTCCAATCACCATCACTAACACATTACTCTAGTCATTCGGAGAGATCTCAGAAAAGGTTAACGCAGAGGCCAAGCGCCAAGGCTTCATTCATTGCACCGGTCGATATTGAGAAGTTCTCAATAACTAAAGTCGCTAATTTATTACCTAGCGGCTTGGTGTTCTTTGGAACGAATGCCCGAATCAAGTCACGACGTGCAGCTGAGGAACTAGAATGAAAGCCAGTGGAGGTAAACCGCAGCCGGATATGCCTGGAGTGGTACAAGAAGAAGCAGGAGGATAACAGTAGCCTCTTCCGCAATGCAGCCCAGCGCTGGTGTAATGTGTTCGAGTTCGATTTTCTGCTGGGCCTTTGATGACGTTCTCGCTCAGGCTGATCAGAGGGTATATACGTATTCCAGCAATTTGAGGTAGGAGTCCCCTTCCGAGACAGAACTGGGAATCAGACAGTTTCTCCTCAACAGCGCTGGTAAGCGTCGTAATGGAGTACTTGTGACCGAAAAAGTGGCAGTCTCCTTGAACATTGAGAGAGCGACCTTGTGCCAGGGGCACATAAAAGAAGCATGGAAATCGTCAGCAAGATGATGCTAATGCACGCTGCACGACCCTCAATTTTGCCTTCATCATCGGTATCCTGATGGCCTATTGAGGGAACCCGATACTTCTCCCTAGCAGGCCACTAAGGCCACGAGCGATGACTGTCAGTTCGGCTGTGTAAAGGCTTTATTCCTCCACTGTGTCCGCTATAATCGAGAATGTCTCAGTTATCTTGCTGGCTCTCGCCGCAGATACAGGGATCTGAATGATATCTCCCATACCAACCAGATTATTTCTGGCAGAACTACGTCTCATTATTATTACCGCCTATCCTACTTTAGCAAACTTCTTCTTGACCTGACGCTTTAGGATGATTTTCCTGCCCTAGATAGTGAATGGTTCGAAGCCTACCCTACCTATATGCCTTACGATATGCATAACAGCCGTCTTATCCGCTTCAAACATCGCACCGCAACGTCTCACCCAGTTAAGAGCTACTTATCGAGCCACCTAGGCTTTGATATTTTTCGCTTTACCTGTATTGCTGCAAATTGAAACTCGCCACTGCGCTATATTCTGCGCAAAGCCCTTTTCCGAGGATCCGAAAAAGCCGGTACTCATGGCTCCGCAAGCTCCTCATGTTGTCCGAAGCTCTAGCCTACCCGGTATTCAGAGTTCAGTTTGATGCACTCGATAGGTCTTGATAATCACTGGTATCGGACTTTTACTAATAAATGTTTACCCTGATATCATTTCCCTCTTTTATTCGCGTCATGTTTCTCTTTTCACAGATACACAACAACTAATATCCAAGGTTGAAGAAAGATAAGATAATTGATGATGTATTCCAGTCTCCGCCGATTGTCAGCCTCTAGCTCCGATTGGCTCCGAGTCTCAGCGTAAGCCCGCATAAACTCCGCGGACATGGAGCGGGCCTATGAAAAGCAGTGGGGGAGCTTGGCTTAGCTTAGCTAGCTATGATGGAAACTGAATTTGAAGAACCACTCCAGCGAGTGGTTTTTATCACTCAGCATCCGAATAACTTACCTCTCATCTTCATAAGCCAATTGTTGGCCATTGAGTAATCTGGGTATTCGAATATTAGACCTAAAGGCAGAGATCTGACACAATTCCGTTACGCTGCTTGGCTCACTCATCGATAAACGCCACAAAGAGGGGCTTGAGATCCCTCATTCAGCCTAAGACCGACGACGTCAGCATTTGGGGCTCAGCGTCAACAATCCACGGATATATCGGTAGGACTGGACATATAACTCACCTTCATCTCACTCAATCACTCGACTCATCACCTTCACAATGAGTCGTTTAGCGGGCTGGTTCCGCTCTGGCACCGCCACACCGACCACCAACGATGCCGCCAGCGACGCTGGTTCCCTCAAAACGCGGGACAACATGGCTAGGGAGATGGAAGACATTGACGACGCAATGGCCTCGTGCGGCCTCATCATGAACGACGACATCGACGGAGCATGGGAGAAGCTGCAGACGGGCGACTCATCCTTCCACCAGCTGGGTCTCGCCGTCACCATCTTCATGCGCTCAGTGCTAGGTTTCGAGAAGGCTGTCATGACTGAGACGACCACCAAGCTCGACGAATGCGAGGCCAAGGCGTGGTCAGACTACAAGAAAGCCCAGAAGCACGGTAAGGCTCGCGCTGGGAGTAAATTGTATCCCCCCGGTACAGAGTTTGAGCTGGTGCGTGCAGAGACACAGCTCATGGGCGCCGTAGTCGGCGTTTTGCATGAGAGTCTCATCGATGCGATGAAGAGTTTCCTCAAACTTCGCAAGGCGTTTATGACGCTTGATGCTATCATTGAGGCGGAGACAAAGGCCCTGGGCAGTAGACCTGAGGCTAACCCCGAGGCGTCCTTGTCTGCGCAGCCAGTGAACGAAGTATCCACGAGCATGGAGAAGCTCGAGGTTGACTCGTCGTCTGGTACTCAGACACCTGCAAACGTGGAGTCATCAAATTCTTCAACTCAGGAAACGAACACCGAGGATGAGAAGGTCGACATGGGCGCACCGCTGCGTGAAGCGAGATCAAAGCCTACCGAGTCCGACACGGTTCTTCTCGAGAATCCCCTCGATGTGTTTGTCCACTCTGGCGCAAACATGTGCTTCGGCATGATCCTTCTCATGCTCACCCTCGTCCCTCCCGCCTTCACCCGCTTGCTCTCCGTCGTTGGGTTCCGCGGTGATCGCGAGCGCGGCGTTCGCATGCTTTGGCGCTCTACAGCCTACGCCAACGTTAACGGCGCCATCGCCGGTCTTGTCTTGCTGTCATACTACAACGCTCTCCTCGGCGCTGTAGACATCCTCCCCGATACAAAAGACTTTGACGACGGCGCTGAGATTGTCGGTCCCCCTCGTGAAAAATGCGACAAGCTGCTTGCTTCAATGCGTTCTCGGTACCCCGACTCTCGACTGTGGCTCATTGAAGAGGCGCGATTGCACAGCAACGAGCGTAATGTTGCCAAGGCAGTCGAAGTGCTCACCTCTGGCGGCGAGTCCAAGATGAAGCAGGTTACAGCTCTCAACAACTTTGAGCTGTCCCTTGACTCCATGGCCATTCAGGATTGGGCACTCATGCGCGACTCATTCATGCGATGTCTCGAGCTCAACGACTGGAGCCACGCGTTGTACTACTACATGGCCGGCATCGCCTCCATCGAACTCTACCGCGACGCCGTAGCCGCAGGCGATACAGACGAAGCACGTCGTCAAAAGGTCAAGGCCGAAGAGTATCTCCGCAAAGCCCCCGGCGTAGCAGGCAAGAAGCGCTTCATGGCTCGGCAACTCCCCTTTGAAGTCTTTGTGCAGCGCAAGATCCAGAAATGGGAAGACCGCGCCAAGAGCTTAAGCATTGACCTAGCTGATGCCATTGGAGCCAGCCCTGCGCTTGAGATGAGCTACATGTGGAACACGATCAAGCGCATGGGACCCGCAGAGCTTGAGAAAGCTGTGGGCGGAATGCGCTGGGAGAGATGCACGGCTAAGCCTGAGGTGGTGGAGAAGATCAAGGCTGAGATTGATGAGATGGGATCGTGGGCGCTTATTAGTGCGTCGTTGTTTAGAAACCAGAAGAAGTTTGCTGAGGCGAGGGAGTTGTTGGAGACACATGTTCTCAAACATGATCGGTAAGTCCACATCTTTTTCAGCCTGTAACATCAACTGACCAAGATTAGAATCTCATTCAAAGGCCCAACAAAGGACGACTACGTCCTCGCAGCAGGAGTCTACGAAAAGGGCGCTATTGCCTGGTCCGAGTGCTGCAACCCACCGGCGGGTACACCAGAGGAGATTGCGGTGTACCGACGACAGAGGTACGACGAGTGTGTGAAGCAGATGGACGTCGCTAAAGTGTGGGAGACGTTTGTGCTGGATACTAGAATTGGTATGAGGGTACAGAGCGGTATTGAGACGCTGAGCTGGTTTAGCAAGAAGATGGGATACAAATAGACATGACGGTACAGGAATTGGATTGAGATGGGAGTTTGTAAACATAGAGGGTCACGCTGTCTACATTGAGATATGCCAGGTAATGCCATCAATTGAATAGTCAACTTTTGTATAAGCACGCTATGGATCAACTTAAGAAGCCCGCTTCGACCGTAGCCTGGAGCTCCTCCTTCTGCCGCCATCATCTCCATTCGTCAACTTGTCGATGCCTCCTTGAATGGCGCTCATGCCACTATCCGCTTTCTTCGCAGACCTCTCCTTGACATTATGCTTGTCCGCCTCAGCCTTGACGTCTTCAAGCACATCCCTCCCCCGTGAAGTACCGTTAACCCAGTCCAATAGACCCCAGGCGCCGTAGTTGCAATCGCCGCCACTGGCATAATGCACCGCTGTGCGGCGAGTCATTCCACCCATGATGATACCAGGGACTATGCTATAGCCCGAGGTTGACAGTGTCTCCTCGGCGGTGCAAAGGGCGAGGAAGAGGAAGTATGTTAGAAGATGGGGTCGGAGTGCGATGGAAGGTAAATAAATGGGGATAAAACGGTGAAGAAGAAGAGGAATAGGGTGGTCTGCGAAGAGGACAAGACTGTAGGGAGCTGCCGATCGAGCGTGGCTGAAGCGCTGGTGATACTTGGCAATTGTGCCTTTTGAGTGTAGTACATTACGGTGAATGTAGTAGGTAAGCACCTCGCGCGCCGTCAGCAACAACAGAATGTGCTTCGCCAACTGCCACGGCAAAGGCAGCGTGGATGCCGTCTTGAAATCATCCTCATCCAAGGCATATTTAAACGCCAAACTCGATGCGCCTTCGACACCTGTCACAAGCGCGAGGTTAAACACCACCAGCGCTACCTGGCGCACAATCACACGACTGTCGCGCGGTGGGAGCGACCCACGTCCGCCAAGCTTGATCGACTCTGAAGCGCTGGGCACTGCAGCGTCAAGAAGTAGCGTGACGAGGGAGGGTATCAGATAGAGTACTGTTCGTATGGCGAGGGTGCCAAGAATGCGAATACGAAGGGAGGTATGCGACAGGACGAGAGTTGTCCATGTCATGTAGAAGAAGAGTAAATTGAGAGAAGTGGACCATGATGCCGAGGCCGGCGAGAGGAGGTAAGATAGAATCGGGAGGGAGAGGAGTACATCCATGGTCGCAAGTGGTGATGGTAGCTTTTGGTGTTTTGGACTAAAAGCGCATAACTATACACGAGACGAGAGTTGTTAAGTTGAAAAAAGAGGTTTCAGGTGTCATCCCTTGCAATAACTGGATATTGCTTATTCTTGACTGCCAGGTGAGGGGAGCTCACTTGAGCTGTCTGGTTCCATTGCCATGACGTCGCAAAGCTGTTTATCCTGGAAACCTGGGTGAGGATGCGATGATGACCTGGGGCTGAGGTATGACGTAGGTGTGGCTGACCATGTCCCCAGCCACATGTGATTCGATCGGGCTGTTAAGGATATGCAGCCCTACATGAAGCGGAGTCGATGGGTACATCAAAGAGTATCGTATTGTATGTTAGCCCAAATTCTTTTTGCTGTCTAGGTTCAGGTCTCAATGGCAGACATTGTCCGATGACACAAGAGCTGTCGTTGATTGAGTAGCTGCATGTGAGACCAAATGCAGGTACCAAACATGATGCAGGGAAACGATACGAACAAGGCCATTAAGCGATGAATCAGGTCATCCCCTTCTTGGCCGAACATGCCGACAATAGATCATTGGTCTCATCGGCCAGAAGGACACCAAGATACTCACTAGAACTGGCCAGAAATGACCATTGTCCATCTCTTCCATTCAACTTCTACCAAAGCTCAACAAATGAAATTGGCTTACTCTAATCAAGACGGGAGACCCAGCATATGCACCAACTAAAACGCATATCCGCTGTGGATCAGTGGGGCTTAGTTCATGTCCATTAATTAGCAGCCCAGACCCTGAGATCGACAATCCTTTACCTATCATCTGGGATCGAGAAAGCCCAAACTATAGAGTTTCCCATGGCTCAAAGCCAAAACCGCCAGTCCAACGTTCTGGACAGGCAAATGGCTGGGAATGCGCTGGAATGGAATGCAGAATCGTTGAGGCATGTGGTTTGCAGGGGTCATGTGCTAAGCTAACGGGAAAGGATGCAAGCTCCAGGGGAAACTTTCAGGGGTCTAGGGCCCTTCTGCTCAGGGGTTCATTATTCGTGCGAATGTCATCCACGGAGTGCCCAAGCTTGGTTGGGAACAGTTGAACAAACAAATAGAAACGGCATTTGACTCGTTTCTTCAGGCCATGGTCATGCGCTGCCTCCCGTCGGGACGCATGCTCCCGTCTTGGTGATAGTGTCCGTGGTACCTTTAACCTTCAGCCCCCTTAACCACAGGCACTCTGTCAAGTGTCAGCTTGGATTTGAAACCATTCCTCCCCCAGATTCTCGACTCTTTTACTCAAATCATTATCCAAGCTGTAGCAGAATCCCTTTATACAGCCGCAATATCTGTCTCGAGCCCTAACTTAATATTATCCCATTCTCAGGTAGACAGACTACCCGTCTATTGATTGGCCCCCACCCCTTGTCTTAGCCTAGACTACTGTCGTCTCCCCTAGCCTTGTCCAAGATTGCTGCCCTGGGATGGGCTGGGACTGGCTTCTCCTCGTCAACCAACTTTGCGCGCCATCAATTATTACTTACCGCTTCATCCTTGAAGCCAGCGACTCTTGTTTTTTCTCTTCCTTCTTCCTTTCTCCCTTCTTTTTCCATACTATTTGCAGCAACGCGCAAAAACCCACTTGGCTCGAGTCTCCATCCAATACCCAACTTGACAAAACATCGATTATCCTAGTACAGCCACGGCGATCCACCATCACCACTTCCACCAACAAGCTAATATCCCAAAGATCCTCTCCCATCGCTACTGAATCCTTTTCATCCCTTTGACCGAGGCGGAACGCGCCACTCATTGTCTGCGCGAGACACCATCGCGAGACATCCCGTCTACTGCTACTCTCCGCTGCGACCCGACCTAGGCCCTTGGGCTTTGTTCATCCCTTGACATCGACTGATACTGACTGACTCGACCACTTCCACTACCCGCCCAAAGTCGGTGGCACGCAGAGGCCCCAGCCATGGATTTTGACTCGGCTGATATCCCCCCTATCCCTACTCGCGCCCACAACCATCATGCTCACGGCCGTCGTCGTTCTCTCCCAGGCCCCTCCGCACCGTCGACGTCAAAGCGCACCACCAATCCTCCTCCCGCCAGTCCCGAAGTCATCTCCAACCTCATTACCAGCCTCAGTGTGATCTCTAAGCCTGCGATCTCTCACTTCGAAGCCTCTCCGACCAGTCTATCTCTCCCCGCCAGCCCCGGTCACGGTCACGGCAGTTTCGGTGTCGACTACGGAGCGTTTCATCAGCCGAGCCTCGATGACCTGAGACAGGATCCCGTGTCCCTCGACGAACTTGCCGCTTTACCGCCTGTTATTCGCACCTCAAAACCTCCGAGCGGATACTCCCAATTAACCGCGACCAAGAGCCCCAAGAGTCCTCGAAGTCCAAGCCGTGAAGGATCCGGTGGTCTGCGATCATTTATCCGGAGCAGTACTTCTCGACCTTCGTCCAAGGGATCTTCAGCTGCCTCCAAGAACGATGATGCCCAGAGTATAGGAAACCTCTCGATCGAACGTCGCTCCGCCGCGACCCCCGAGCTGCATCATAAACAATCCCATGATAGTTGGGGCAAGAAGACAAACAGGAGCTCAAAGGGGCTCATGTATATGAGCTCAAGGGAGCGTCTACGAGAGAAGGAAGCTGAGCGCAAGCGCGCGTCGGGTGGCATCTCAGCCTCGTCATCAGGTGCTGTTGCCGGTGAGAGTAGCGTTCACAGCGGTGGTCGCAGTGATCCTTTTTTTGCCGAAACGGCCATTCGAGAGGAGTCGCATTACGAACTGCCAGTTGCACGCCCAATGGATGCCCCATGCGCCATCCCAGCGCGCAACTCCAGTCTGGCAAAGACTGGACAGCAGAGGCGATCTAGCGCGAGGAGGTCACGACGAGAAGATGGGTCGGTCAATGATGTCATCCCGGAAGCTGAAGAGCATCACAGACCTCGAGATCGGGATAGTGGTAGAAGGAAGCAAGGCCATACTGCACATGGCCAGTCGAGGTCATCCACTAGATCGCCCGTGTATGGGCTGAAGGATGCATCTCCTTCAAAGGGCACCAGTGTGGCCGGTAGGAGCTTTCTCGACGTTAGCCAGGATGATACTGGCTTCAGCGACGAGGAGGATGAGGGTGCGCCTTTCCCTGCTGTTGCTCAAAACCGACGGCGGGATCAGAGCAATGACCGTCATGGCCGGAGACGCTCGGGACATACAAGTCCAGTACCGCCTGATGGGGTCAAGATGAAGCGTAGCAGCTCAAGGCTCAAGCGATTATCTGGGCCTTTAACCTCCAAAATCGACGAACGAAGCCGCGAATCTCCCAGCCCCCAACCAGTCCAGAACCATACGCCTGCCGGTTATGAACGTCCTCAATCCGCCGATTCTGTCGATGATGCTGTCGAGTCGTACCTCTGCTCACCACGCCTATCACAAAAGATTCGGCATCCTCAAACGGGTCGTGTTATCTCCTTCTCAGAAGTCGGTGATTCCGAAGGTTCCGCAGTTTTCTGTTGTGTTGGAATGGGATTGACGAGATACATCACTGCATTTTACGATGAGTTGGCCCTGACGTTGAAGCTGAGGCTCATTACCCCGGATCGACCGGGTGTTGGCGACAGCGAACCTTACTCGGATGGGACCGCTACGCCGCTCAGCTGGCCAGGTATGTCATCCTTGATAATGTTTCAAATTGTTTACTAACTGTTATAGATGATGTCTATGCTATCTGTCAGACTCTCAAGATTACCAAGTTCTCCATCCTGGCTCACTCAGCCGGTGCCATCTACGCCTTGGCTACAGCACTCCGCATGCCTCAACATATCCGAGGTAGAATACATCTACTCGCACCATGGATCCCTCCCTCCCAGATGAACGTCTTCGGTACTTCACAAACTCTCCCTCCGACCAACGCTATCCCGACCTCCCAGCGAATTCTTCGAGCCCTCCCCACGCCCATCCTCAAGGCTGCCAACAGCAGCTTTATGACAGCGACGAGTAGCTCCATCACAAGTTCATTACCCAAAACACCACGACGAAACAAGCGAAAGAACAACGGCGGTCGAGAAAGCACGGCAAGCACACGAAATGTGACACCGAGCTTGGATAAGGAAAACGTTTACCATAAAACCAATGGACCTGGCGATACAGAATTGGAACCCCCCAACGCTTCAGAGAATATGGACCGGATGAGTATCCCACAAAGCACAAGAGGCGATCAGGATATCCTAGCACAAGCAGCCGACGCCATGGCAGACAAGGAACGTCAAATGACTTACGACCTGCGATTAACGCACGCAATCTGGGAACTGGCAACCACTGGAGCGAACCCAGCCGTGGACCTTTTGGTCTGTCTCGAGCGACGTCATACCATCGGATTCCGATACGTTGACATAACAAGACCAGTCGTCATCCATCACGGCAGCAGAGACACTCGCGTCCCCGTCGATAATGTAAAATGGCTCGGCAAGACGATGCGTCGCTGCGAAGTAAGAGTCCTCGAAGGTGAAGGCCACGGTCTCATGGCAAGCGCAAGCGTTATGGGCTCAGTACTCATGGAGATGAGTAAAGAGTGGGAGGACTGGATGAAGGTTACAGGGGCAGACGGTCGAAAGGACCGTGAGAGAGGACGACGAGGAACACTCGTGCGATAATGGAATAATACTATTGTGGAGGTGCTACTTTTAATTGCCTCCACGACCTCTTGGATGAGGTCGATCTTGATACCCAACGAGAAGACTTCCACTTGGTTTAGGATGGATGGACCATTTTGGAGAGCCTTTAATCTCGTTTGTTTCTTAGATACATTAATCTTGTGGACGTTATGTCCGTAGTGTAATGTCTTGTTACATACCATGAAGACGCTATAATGACAACCATAACAATCTCACTTCATCAACATCTGCGTCTTTGACACTCGACCTCTCATTATCTTGATCTTGGAGAATAGACTCAACCCTCAGCCAACATCCTCGTCCAGTCAAACTTCCTCCATCCCTTCTTAAATCCCTCCGCCCTCGGATCTCCCCTCACCCACCTCCCCTGCTTCTTCATAATATGCGGCTCAGCATCTACAATACCACCCAGCACTTCCCGTGCAAAAAGATCACCCTTCGGCCATCGTCCAGCATCTTCAACTACGTGGCCCAATCCTCCATCTAGCGTGAACCACACGTGGAAATAAGGCATTTCCTTGGCAATACACCGTCTAAACGCAGACCGACCCATACCCTCGCGTGCCTTGGCGCCCGTATCGATAATCTTCCGATGTTGACTCCACTCTTCATCGGATGACAAGAACGCCTCTTTGAAGTACGCAGGTGCCGTGGCGCCTTCTTCATAAGGAATCGGAACAGCGACCATGGCTGCGTGCATACGCCGTTGTGGCTGGGCCGCGTTTTCGTAGAATACCACCTCACGTCCTTGTTCGTGGTACATACGCGTCAAGCTCTTCATAAAGTTCCGCAGCTCCTCCCACTCATCATCATCGCACTCTAGCAGATTCGCCCGATGCGCGAGGGGTGCTATGACAGCACCGCCGGTGGAGATCTCAGGCTCAGTGGCTAGAGTCAGGAACGCGCGGGTGCCGAGGGCGATGACGGGGGCGAGAGGGGGTTGGTTCTTGTCTTCGTGGTGGCAGAGGGGGCAGTTATCGAGGGCGCGGGACATCTTTTGGAATTCGGATACGGCCATGTTTTTGAGGTTGATGTCGGATTTGTGGAGGCGCTTGGCGAGTTTCTCGGCATTTTCGTCCATGTAGTCAAGGTCGTTGTCGTATTTTCCGTCCTTGGCGATGCGCTCTGCTAGACGAAGGCCTTCGCCGCCTGCTTGGTTCTTTGTACGACGCTCCTCGCGCACCATATCTTCGATGGTCATTTCCGTGTTCTCCTCTACATTGCCGCGCTCACGACCGCGTTTGTTGGTGATAGCTTTGGCTTCGCCGCGCGTGCCAGCGAGTTGGCGATTGTCCATGACGCTAAGGACGACAGTCTCGGGGTTGGACTGGGCGGAGGAGAACATGGCTGCTGCTTTGTTGTATTCTTCTTCGAGTTGAGCGGCATTGGGGGCGCGGCGGAGTTTGGCTTTCATCATCTGGGCGCGGAGACGGTTGAGGGAGCTTTGATCCATGGCTGGGGTGGTTTGGGGATGGGTGTCGGGGATGACGGTGCCTTGTTCGGGTTCGGGGGGTGGTGAATCTTTGTGTTGGTTCTTGATCCTCTCGCGGTAGAGGTCGCCGGTTGGCTTGTCGTGACCCTTGTAGTCTTTGCCGTATAGCCTTCTTCGCTCCATTTCTTCCTTTTCTTCTCGAGCGTCGTCGAAGTGACGCAGGTCTCCAAATCGTTCCATGGCAACGTCTTCTACTGGGCGACCGCTTTCTTCAGCTGCTGTGTAGACAGCTTTGAGCTTGGTCATGCGCCAAGAAGACCCAGCGTCGCCAAAGGTGTAATCAACGGTTCGCTCGGTGGGAATATCTAGCTCGTCGATTGACTTGCCTTCGTTGATGTCTTGGATATGGGTGTTGATCTCGCGCTTGGATACGACGCGCTTTGGCTCGGGCTTTGGGGGTGGTGACTTGTTTTTGTCTGGTCGGTTGACGTATTCGACGTCGATAGAGGGAGCTGTCATCCATGAATCTCGCTGTAGGGATTTTGATCTATCGACAGGATCTTTGGTCGGCGTCTTCTCCTCGTCGGGAATAGGGAGATCCTCTTTGGCATCTGTTGATTTGCGATGTCGATCGTCACCATGTCTGTGCCGCGATCGGTGGCCGTCGTCATCGTCGTCGCGTGAGTGTCGCGAGCGCTTATGTCTATGGCCGTCGTCTTCATCGTCATGTCTACGGCGATGTCGGTGTCGGTGTCCATCTCCATCTCTGTCGCGTTCTCTATCTCTTTCTGAGTCGTGTCGATGATGGTGTCTGTGTTTGCGATGGCGCTTTTCGTCGTGGCGTTCTGCGCGTTCTCTCTCGGCCTTTTCGGCGACGAGAGTCTTTTCAAACTCGTCTAGACCGTCCATGGTGGAGGTTTGGGGGATTGACCGGAAATCAATTAAGATGTTGTGATGGAGAAGAGATTCGTTTCAAGGTGGACAGTTACGTCAGGTTGGAAAAGCTCATTGTGGGGCCGTCTAAGCGGAGCTTCAGTGGGTGTCAAGCTTGATCGTCTGGGGAGCCAGACAAGCCTACCCTAGATTGAGTAAAGAGAATGGTGAATAAGACACTGCGCTTGATTAACTTTATCAAATTGGCTTCATTTAAGTGCAAGGGCTTTGGATCATTCTCCCATTTTTCTCATCCAGTTTTTATTGATGCGAAGGTACTCTGTTGTCTTGGATGTCTCATTTTAACGATGGACATCGTATTCCGTACACCACCGCGATGGTTGCCCGTGGAGCACTAGATACGTAGGTCGGGACGGAGCACAATTGAAGTTGTGATCTTTATTGATGTGTGTTGATTCTGGCGAGTGACCCTCTATTCCTTCCCTTGAGCGGTCCTCATTTCTTTGCTCATGGCCTGCTCCAGAATGGTGTGATCAGTCCCAACGTGAACCATGTCGAAGCCAGCATCGATGTACTCCTTCGCACGCTCTCCAGATCCCGAGTAGATACCGCATTTCTTTCCCGCCTTATGCGAAACACTGAGAATCTTGTAGATGGCCTCCTTGAGCTCCGGCTTTATCACACCGTTGATGATCGGGTGCCCAATGCTGTTACCTTTCGGGTCGTTAGCACACATACTGCCTGCGCGGTCGCGAAAACTCGAACTCAAACTCACCGAGATCAAAAGGTCCAACAAACAAGACGTCAATTCCCTCAACAGCGGCAATTTCTTCCAAGTTGTCAAGAGCTGATCGCGTCTCAATTTGAACCAGTGTTAATAGGCTGTCGTTGGCCTGTTGTAGATACTCGTCCGATGTAGGAATAGGCCTGAAGCGATCCATCGCGTAGGGACTGCCGAATCCGCGAATACCCATTGGGGGGAACTTGGCTGCTTTTACGATGTCGCGGGCTTCTTGCGCGGTTTTTAATAGAGGGACTAGGATCTTAAGATGATAGTTAGTCTAAGGTACTCATCAGTGTTCGGTTGTAGGGTGTAACTTACTCCATGCGCGCCAGCATCTAGGGCTCCTAAATTACTGTCAGTCAATGGGTAGAAGGGACTTGTAAGTGATGCTTACGCTTGATGAGCCATGACTCTGTGCTTGGGATTCGGACAATTGGCGATGCGCCAGCAGATGCAACGGCGGGAACACACTGTCGCATATCTCTGTCTACTCATTGTTAGCTGCGCTGTGTCCAGACCATCTCAAAGGCAATCACTGACCGTCGAGGTCGCCGTGTTCACAGTCTATTAGCACCCAATCGCATCCTGGGGTCTGAGCAAGCATCCGTGAGATGTTGGCGCTGGGTGTCATTTGCCAGTAGCCTAGACTTGAGCCATTGCCTTTGTCTAGGGCCATTTTGAAGACGTTTCCTGAAGCCATTGTCGCCATGATGAAGAATTGGGGTGGTGTCGTGGGGAGAGGCGTCGGTAGTAGAATGCCGGAGAGCAATTGATGGACGAAGGAGATGGAAATCGAAGAATTGACAAATCAGCTGTAGGTTTGAGGTAATCTCGAGAATGACAGTGGCTGCTTGAGAGGTCTAACTCGGAGTTGTCTAGAATGGAAGAATGCAAGTTGGGACTCTGGATTTAAAGGGCACGCGAGCAAGGAGCTCGAGAGGGACAATCAGCACATGACAGCAACGCATAACAAATTGCCCGGATAACCAAGCCTAATCTGGGTAAGACACTGAGAGGCAAAAGCAAGGTCCTAATTGAGGGGAAGAGAGGGGAAGAGCTCTATCTTTGTCTACAGTTACCAGATAAGTTTTCTTTCAGTCTTGATAGCTGGTCGGATAGCAAGCTACTGGATCCGTTGCCGTTCTTAGAGACTTCAAACAAGCACATCTCCTTGTAATTGAACACAACATCAAAGACTGGTCTCGTTCATATTTCACCTCTATCACACGAGTACACCAACTCAATTGACGCCTCCCCCGCATTCTGCCCCATCCTCAATCCAAATTTTGATCCCTCGGGCCGTCGTTCACGGCCCTTCGTCTCGGGATGTAAACTAAGGGACCGAGAGATCGACGTCATAATTTACGGAAACTGAGGTGAAATGTGGAGAAGCAAGCTTTAAGATAGGGCCGTCTCGGCTTCTATTACCGATGCACGATGCAGCCGCGCCAACCAGGCCTTAAATCCTCACTGGGCGGAGGTCGGTAGCGCTATTGCATACTTATTTAATTAGCAGAATTGTCATTGGTGTTGTGCAAGGTTCATATGTGACGGGAGTTGAGCAAGGGTATTGAGTTATGTGATTGGTTCGAGATGGGATGGGGAGGATATATCTACAAGTCCTCCTGGTATGAGGCTATGTAAGTGGGTATGAGTGTGCCTCTGAGGACCTGCGATTGATCCAACGATGATAAAGGAAACTATTGATTAGAAGAATCAGAATCAACAAGTATGGCATCCCAAAGAATCTTATACCTCCCTGATTAATCGTGTCGCCATGAGTGGTCAATGCCCATCTCGGTCTCGGTTTCGCTCTCGGTTTAAATTTCGGCACTTGTAACTGTAACAGCGCTACACAGAGCTTTACCCTTCAGGTCAAGGAGATTTCTTATTTATGGTAGATATGAGACCCCCAGCCTCAAATCAACGCGTTCTTTAACCATGTCAATGCTAGTCTTGACTCAGATTGACAGTCAAAATCTAGGCTAGCCCTATGATCGCCACGCGTCCTTCTATTTATTGCGATAATTGCGTTGTCGTCGTTTAAGCCACGCTCTAGTTTAATTAATTCGAAGGGCTGGATGTTACGTGCAGAGCCTCACCGTACTATCTGTGCTACAGATGTAGATTGTATAAGATGTGTGAATAGTTTCGTGCTTGCTGTCCATGAATCTCAGTCATCCTCCTCTTCTCAGCTTTAATCCCACTACTTTCTCTTCCAACAACGGCAAACAAATCTAAAAACTTTTTTACAAGTCGCACAATGCACGGCGCTTCGGAAGATATCCCACCCCCCTCCACAAGTGACATCGACCTAGCTTATGCGGACCTTGTCATTCACGGTGTTCTATTCCCGGTAGCCATCTGGATCACATGGAAGCACGGGAAAACTGGCATGGTTTGCTGGCCAATCTTTGCCTCTTATTTTGTCATGCGGTTCATAGCCGATGTGTACCAAATCGTCAATAAGGATAAGCCCGAGATTCCAGGTGGTGTGTCGATATTCACCGATGCAGGCAGTATTGCTTGTCTTACACTGAGCCTGATTGGGATTATCTACGAAGCGTAAGTTGATTACCCATTGATTATGCCCTCCTGCTCACAGTGTAAAAAATAGAAACGTGCTCATTCCGGATCGAAGCAATCGCTTCATGAACAAAGTTCTTCTAGGTTTTACCCATCTTGTCAACACGGCGGGCATCGGCATCGCAACATATGGAGGCTCACCAAGTGCCAAAACATCCGATGGAGTAGTCTCTTCATTGATCAACAAGATAGGAAACTGTCTGATGATATTAGTGATTCTCATCGTCTTCATCTGGTGGTTGTGGTCGACAAACCGAATTCTCACTGCTTCAACACACCCCAACTGGCCAGCGGGAACAGTCATGCTTCTTGCAGCAGGAGTAGGAATACCATTTCAGTTCATCAGGCTGGTTCATAGCGCGACTTACGCCTTCGAACGAGTTCCCGCGATGGATCCAGTCATGGGTGTGTTTGCCACAAAGTTCATTTTGATCTTCTTGACCCAGTTGGCGGTTGCTCTGTGTCTCGTGGCCGGAGGATGGTTGAGCAAGGACCCCGGAGAGAGGTCGTACCAGGGGCTTCAACGCAATGTATCGGCGGAGCCTTTTCGTGCTACTAGAGTTGCGGAACCCTATGTTTAAGTCTTGCTAAAGTGCCTGCCCTTGGCTGAGCCTGGAATAGTGGCTATCCGAAATATTGGGCGAAAGGAAGGAATCTTGTCGAGTCGATGCTAAAATCCACATCAATATTATATCTTGAAGCACCATTACCACTTCATTGACTGCTATTTTACAGCTGAAAGTGCTGGCGTCTATTAACTCGATCATCCACTTCCTGTTCAACTTCAACCGGCTCCTTGTCCATCTTCTTGTTCTGTCGCCAATAAATCCACATGATAACACCAGTAATAGGCAGAGATGCCACATATAGAAGAACTATAGCGAGAAATCCACGTGTATACTTAGGCGCATCACTCTCACGAAAGAGTTGCTTTCCTGCTAATCCACCAGCATTGCTACCAATAACTACCAGCGCCAGACCAATGCTGCGCTTCTCTGCGGATCGAATATTGATACTTAGCCAAGCGTCGTTAAGACCTTGGGACAATGCGTTTCCACTGCTCAATAGAGTGAAAAGAGCATATTTCGTCCACTTGTCCTTGTCCACTGATCCGAACAGCGCGCCACCAAAGGTAATGCTCCAGAGAAAAGCAACCATGCACCATAGTCCACGCTGCTTAGTCCTGTCTGACGCCCAAGCAATAGCAAAGCTGAGAATGACAACTAGAAAGCTGCTGACGGAGTTGAGAAGGTTGGCTCGGATCTTGCTGAATCCAAGACTCCGAATTATAGTAGGACCGTAGAGTTGGAGACCACCCTTGGGAGCAAGAGATACTAAGTTGAGAATTAGATGAATCCATAAGCGGTAATCGGTGAGGGCTGCGATGACGCCGCGGAATGTGACTTGAGCGTGGGCCTCGGTTTTGGATATGTCTTCTTGGAGGATACGGCCGTGCATAATCTCGCGCTGTCGGGCCGTAAAAAGATCGAAGCGGCCGTGGATAGGCTTGGTATGGATGGGTGATCGGGGAAGCAAGAGGACGAAAATGATGAAGACTAGAAGCGTGAAGATACCCTCGACTAATGGAAATGTTAGCTTAATTCCATCATTTTTTCCATGATAGAGGAATACTTACGGACGAAGAGCCATTGCCAACCAGCCAAACCAGCGATGCCACCCATCTGCAGAACACCAGCCGCTATCAACGAACCAGTGGCAGTAGCAAAGTAATTCCCAAAATAGAAGATAGACGTCCGAAGAGCCAACTCCTTCTCCCGGTAGAACAATGCCAGCATATACTGCCCACCAGGAATAAAACCAGCTTCAAAGAATCCCAGCAAGAATCGAGTCGCAAAAAATGAGTGCACGTTGGTTACCCAGGCTTGGGTCAGGGCTATAGTACCCCAAATGAGGACTTGACCTGTAAGCCAGATCGGCGCGCCAACTTTCTGGAGGACGATGTTGGACGGGATTTCGGCGATGATGATACCGGCCATCATCAGTTGGTCGCCGAGGTTGACATCGTCTTTTGTGATATTGAGGTCGGTTGTGAGGGTATCCGTTAAAGCGTTGCTGATGTTGCTGCGGTCTAGCTGGAGGGCGAAGAAGCCGAGGACTAGAAGTGGCATGAGGACAACGTCGAGTCTTGATTCTGTTAGTTCCTCTGCATGACTCGATATGTTAAGTGTTTGATTGGACTTACTTCCTGACAACTGCTCGTTCTTCGGCATCTGTCCAAGTCGCCTGTGAGGTGATCGAATGTTGACCTTCGTCGACATCATGATTCTCCTTGGAATCATCTCCAAGCTTCATGTTCTCTGAAATCCCCAGTGACATGATCGCAACAAAGTCCGATAGATTCAGGTGATGTCAGCGGTTGAATCTGCTACTCTGTTAGTCGTCCAAGACTTGGGGCAGTCTTTATAGCCTTCCATCACCACCACAACCATCAGCGATCCTTAAACTCGATAAGGTATCATGGAGCATCACCTGCGCACGCAATATAATGCTAGAATCGCGTATCATTACCCGCAAGGAAGCGTTACGAGGTGATGGCAATGAAATGCTAGAGGAGATGGTCTAGCCGTCGGAGGTGAGCGTCGGTGATGAGCGAAATGTGGGGTTTCGGACGGCTGACCGACGGCTTCACGGGGGGTCGCTAGGATAGAGATAGACGAACTATCTTTCGTGGCGGTATTTCACTAAGTACCATGATTTTAAATCGACCTTACGCCTTGTCATGATATGCTTGCGTCACGGTGAATTCTTCATCTTCAGTGAATTCGCATCTAAGCACAAGCCTTGTTCCTTACACTTCCTGGAAAAAATGTCCAAAGATCCGTCAAAACCCAATATAGTGCTCATCCTGGCTGACAATCTCGGCTGGGGTGAGTTAGGCTGCTATGGCGGTGGTATTCTTCGCGGTGCTGCAACTCCTCGCATCGACAAGCTTGCCACCGAAGGTCTTCTACTACACAACTTCAATGTCGAGAGTGACTGCGTACCAACGCGTTCAGCTCTGATGACTGGTCGCCATCCGATAAGAACTGGATGTCGTCAATCTGTTCCGGCTGGGTTTCCTCAGGGTTTAACAAGCTGGGAGAAAACGCTGCCAGAGTGCCTTAAGCCGAAAGGTTATGCGACGGCGCATCATGGAAAGTGGCATCTCGGTGACATTCCTGGTCGGTACCCGTCAGACAGAGGTTTTGATGAGTGGCTAGGGATTCCTCGAACAACTGATGAGAGTCAGTTTACTTCAGCACTGGGATACACGCCTGAGGTTGCCGAGCTGCCATATATCATGAAGGGCATCGCTGGACAAGATTCTGAGAACATCTGTGTCTACGACCTGGAAAAGCGACGGTTAATCGATGAGATGCTAGTGGACCAGTCAAAAGACTGGTTGTCACGCCAGGTCAAAGCCGAGAAACCCTTCTTTCTTTATCATCCACTGGTTCATCTGCATTTTCCGACATTGCCGCATCGGGACTTTGAGGGCAAGACAGGACAAGGAGAGTTTGCTGACTCAATGGCGGAAATGGATTATCGAGTTGGTCAAATTATAGATCATCTGGATGAGCTTGGAGCACGTGAGAATACTGTGCTCATCTTTGCTTCCGACAATGGGCCTGAGTTCAGACCACCATACAAGGGGACCGCTGGACCGTGGTCGGGAACATATCACACAGCAATGGAGGGCAGCTTGAGAGTCCCCTTCATCATTCGCTGGCCAGGAAAAGTCCCCGTCGACGTGAAGTCGAACGAAACAGTCCACGTAACCGACGTGTTCACCACTATCTTGGAAATAGCCGGTGCCGAGATCCCATCAGATCGTCCAATTGATGGTATCAGCCAAGTCGCCTTCTTTAAGGACCCAACATCGACAAAGTCACAACGTGAGGGATTTCTCTTCTATATCAAAGATGAGCTGCGCGCTGTTAAGTGGAAGGATTGGAAGCTGCACTTGGTCTGGGAACCTAAGGTGAACCAGTCATCGGGAAAGCTTGAGTCGCCGTACTTATTCAATGTTGTGCGGGATCCTAAGGAGGAGACGGACATTTTGGCTTATAACACGTGGGTCATGCAGCCAGTTTTGAAACTGAGAGCAGCGTTTGAGAAAAGCTTGAAGAGTGATCCAGCACCACCAGATCCTCTTAAAGGCTTGTAGATAGAAACTAATTCACAATCAATATAACGACCATATCCTATAATCGACGTAAATAAATGTGGGAATATTCTATCAAAATGCCTGGGAGTAATCATCATATAGCTGCATATTGAGTCTAAACTACCTATGTTGGATCAAATATCCATGGATCAAGAGTTGGAGGGGTCGCAGTCCACAACGTCGCTGTACTGTCCAAATCCAGAGGGGGCATCACATTCTGTCCAAAGAGAAACTCGCTAGAAACATCCACTGAGAATTCACTCGTAAGGTCGGACATTGACGCAGATAATTCGTCAAACCTATCCCGATACGAAGCTCCAGGAGGATATCTCTCCGCCATTCCCCAAAGAACCGTTGAGCACACAGCGACTCGACTCTTCAAAGCATCTGCATCAAAGACTGCACCTCGTAACGTGAGGTTCTTAATGCAGTGAATCAAAGCAGCCCCGGACTGGAAGAGGTTTGGTGTTGTTCGCCAGTAGAACCGCAATTTGCCCTCTTTGAATCCATCTCTGTACAGCTCAATGCTTTTTGAGGCATACTGCGCGAGATCTCTCAACTCAGCCTCTGACAAGTCAGGAAAATGTCTTGATGGGGAGAATAGAGATACGAGTAATACGTGTAAAGCACCGTCGAAAAAGTTCCGAGGAGCTAACTTTGAGGCTATATCGACAGGTGGTACATTGTTATGCCACTCTATAAGACGATCCTTGACGCCCATTTTCCATGCTTGATAGTCGAAGAATGCACCATTTACCGGGGGCTTGTAGTTTAGAGTATGAAATATCTCGTATTCTAGTTGACGGAATAAGATGCAGTGGTTGGCGAGTGGACTTGACGACTCCGGCCCGGTCGTTGATGGAAGTGGTGTAAAGATAGCTTCATCGGGTATTGATCGAGGGCGGTTGAGAATTACGCATAAGTTTGTTTCGAGGATGTAGGTAGACCAAAAGACCCGCCGTCTCTTGTTGATTTCTGACTCGGATATGTCTTGGCCGCTTACCAGACGCGTCTCATTCAAAAGGTCAAGATCGATAGCTAAACGTGTTGCCAAGCCTATAAAGTGCCAAGAAGCAGAGAGGTTAGATGCGAATATGGTGTATTGTACAATGAGAAGTAGGTTCTGTAGATGTTGAAGGTCGCCTTTCCAAGTAGCTTGTGGTCTTTCTGTCAGAATTCCAATTGCTGAAGCAAAGAATGAGTCTGATGCAGTTGTTGGAACTGCCGCATCAGTTCTGTTGAGTAGTCTGATAGCGATGGCTAGCACCATACAGAGTTGAAATTTCTGAATTGAAGTGCCCTGACCTGGAGAGATTTGGTCTTGGTAGAGGGCGGTGATAGTGCCGTGGAACAGTTCTTGGTGAAGAACAGGTGAGAAGAAGTTGGAGTGTTCAAAATAAGTCGCAGAAAGTTGGATCGCCGTCGACTTTGGAGGAAATTTGATCGTT
Organism: Fusarium sp. MBC 119; assembly: GCA_030411635.1. Taxonomy (NCBI): domain Eukaryota; kingdom Fungi; phylum Ascomycota; class Sordariomycetes; order Hypocreales; family Nectriaceae; genus Fusarium; species Fusarium sp. MBC 119. The sequence goes on from JAPERM010000177.1 coordinate 88,847, forward strand.
TCTGGCACAGTGATGTCGTCGAGAAGCGTATGATATCCAGGGCCTCCTTTGTCCTGCAGATCATTGGACTTGGGAACTAGAAGGCTCAACAGCGTCAAGTCATTGGATGCCCGATGCGGCTCTGGGGTTGATTCACTCGCATCTTGCGACACTCGACTTCCAGCAAGAGACTCTGTATCTATCCCCTGGCTCCGCAAAGCTAGCTCCAGTTCAGCCACGCGATCCTCTAAGCTTTTGATGTAACTAAAGAGAAAATCAATGGCTTGCCCGAACAAAGGGGCATGGTATTTACCTTCGAGGTGCAGATTGTCCATCTATATCCACGCTCACACACGGCACACCGGCACGAGCACATGAGGAACACGCAGGGATGTTCTGATCACAGCGCTGCTTTCGCGATTTACATCGCTGACAGGCTGTTACATTGGCACGTCGGACGCTGCTTCGTTTACGACTGGATGCTGAGGGAGTACTCTCCATCAGCAAATGGGCATTATGCAGGTCGGTCACCGGGTGTTGAGTGGGTGTTTTCAGTGGAAGAGAGCCCTGTCGCATTCCCCGCGTCGTAGATAAGACTTGTGATGGCGTCACCCGCGCTAACCATTGTTGGATTCCAGGTTGTATCAACTATTCGTATTCGAGTTCCGACTACTATTTAAGAGATCTATCTATACACGAGTCTGAGGATTTTATATGACTCAATTCTAGAGTGACAGAAAATGTAAGGTGAAAAAACTGACCACATCAGCCTATTTCCATAGTTTAGTCAACATTGCCAGCATCAGGAGGCCCGACGTAGTTATCATAACCCCAGACCCAATACCAAATGCCCGACACAGCCATGGCAGCAACGAAAACGACAGGTGCGTAGTTTACACTGGTCGTCTCTACGGGGATAGCTGACGGCATACAGAACAGAGGAATGGCGAGCATAGACCAGGCTTGATCAGTCAGCGAATGAACTCAAAAGTCCGAGGAACAATGTGATACATACCAACAGCAACGCAGTTGCAAAAGAGCCCAAGTTTGCCAAGATAGAAAGAACCCCTCTTGACCTGCTTTCTACCGGTCGCCAGGCTGATAGCGACAGGCGTAGCATATGCAGCAGTCAGACAAATAACACCAACACCACCAAAGGCGTTAAATGCGGCTGATGAGCCAAAGTATATAAAACCCAGTAGAATCTCGATAACCATAGCGAGCATCATGGCGTTAAAAGGAAGGTCAAGCGTCTTGTTAACCTTTGACCAATATTTCGCTCCGGGGATGCCACCATCGCGGGCGAAGGACCAAACACAGCGAGATGTAGCGGTCGTACAAGCGATGCCACACAGGACTGACAACACCTGAAGAGGGATGAGCAGCGCAAAAGTACCAGGTGTAGAACCGATCGCGGACTTGACGATGTAAGGAACGGGCTGCGCTAGGAGGAGTAGCTCTGACATGTCGGGAATGACAAAAACGATCGGAATTAGGAATAAAAGACCGGCGAAAAGGTTGGTGATGATGGTAGCGACCAGGGCTTTGGGAACTTGAGTCTCTGGTTTTCTGACTTCTTCGCACATGCTTGACGTATAGTTAGTCTCTGTCTAACACAGAAACAGACCGAGGTTTACTTACGAAATGATCATGCCTGTAGCAGAGGTAGCGTAAGCAGCGTGGAGGAGACCAACACAGAAAGACCATCCATCGGGCCATCCTGAGTTGTTCTCGAAGTGCGTAAAAACCCAAGCAGCGTCGCGACGACCATTCTTAGCGATGACGAGAATAACCGAGACAAGAGCAATAACACCCGCAAAAGTCCAGAAAATCGCGGCGGTGTCCAAGAGAGGAAGCCATTTGTTTCCAAGGGAGGAAACAGCGTTACAAAGAAGGGTGATGGCGATGAAGAGAAGGATGGTCTTGTATGGCTCGTCACCGAAGACAGGTTCGCCCGCGGCTGTTTCGAAGACGTTGATGCAGGATATGATAAAGGTGGTGCTGCCGAAGGTTACTGATAGCGTGATTGTGATGTTACCCACGACATAAAGCCAGCCGGTGATCCAACTCGCGACTCGGCGCCATCGGGGAGGGGCAATGATGAAGGCTTGGTAATATACGCCTCCAGCAGTGGGATAGACACTAGTAATCTCCCCAAGCGAAGCAGCCACGCAGAGAATGATCAGAGACACGGCAACCCACCCCCAGATAATGTTGACAGGTCCTCCACCAGTGATCGGGTAGGTAATGGTCGTCGATAAGCCCCAAGGAATAGAAGCCAAGACAAATGACATGAAAGCCACCTGCAACGTCGATCGGTTGCGACTCAACTCTGCCTCATAGCCGAGATTGGCCAGCAAGTTATCGGCCCCATTGTCAGCCAGCACACCAGAGGATGCAGCATTCGTCGCTTTGAGGGTGCCACCCTTGGTGTCCAGGTCGCTGCCTTCGCCGGCCATGGTGAGATGTGATTCGATCTGTCGCGTCTTCAATCCCGTTGCTGCATAAGGGTTTAGGGCCACGTGGACTTGATGAAGGCGTGAAAACAGAAAAAGAAACGAGCTCGCTTCCTACTACGTAGTACAGTAGGGGGTAAGAACAAGGAACCGAACTGAATTAAGGATGATGATAAAGAAGAGAAAGGGAGAGACGGGAGGATGGGGCAATGAGCAGGGTCTGTGCCCATTCATTTTTCAACGGGTGATCATCCGCATGACGTCGCATCTCTTTACCCTCAATAAAAATCTTCTGTTTTTCATCAGATCAAAGTATCGTGGAGTCAGTGGAAACATGGGTCTTGTTGCAACATCTAGAATGGAACTAGAAATCGGTATAAGATGCTGTATCAAGATGAGTAGTGGGGGATCGCTGGAGCCTGGCCCGTAGAAAAGCATGGCGCGCTAACCTGTTGTGGTAATTCATTGAATACCGCCGTGGTTTGCCTTTTCTGACCGCCGAGCCTGGCCGGTGTTCGGCTTATTTTGCTTGAATGGGTTAGCGAGCTGAGGGTATAAGACGACCACCGGGGACGCTCCCGACTTTTCTACTTGATCTGATAAATCTTCTTCAAGGCATTTTTAATCCAAGGAATCTTTTATGAAATTTCAGTCCTTGCAAAGAGGTCACGTGTGACTTCTGATGTGCATGTCTTGGATCTGCTCAGCAGGATCTGGTTTTGGTAGCACATAATCTGTAACAAGATGTGATGTGATCTCGAAAACAAGTGTTTTTGGGTGAGGTACTCATGTTCAAGTCATTCAAGCGAATCCTGTTTCAACATCTGACACAATCACTAGAAATCAATGCTTAACAATAGCGAGTGCTGTTCCAGGGTGTTAGAGTTTTTGATCATCCCCGAGAGGTGAATCAAGACCACCCGTGTTCAAGGCATCGTCTACCAAGAACAAACAAACAAAGGCTCATTCACCTGCTCAAAAGCACGGACCACACTTGAATTCAACACGAGCTGGCAGCGGCACTTCTATTATCACCGGCGTTGCACTGCACGGCACTGCACTGCTCACTGCGTTGCTGTAGCACGTGACATGCGCAAACAAGCTCAAAGCTCCCGTAGCAACTGAATTTACGACGTCGCCAGATCACATTTTACTTTAATGCCTATGATCATATAGGGCGCCTTCTCAGGGACTGCGAAGTCTCGCTCTTTTCTGAAGTCTGTGGTGCTGGTCATCGCTGCCTTCAGATTTCGCCTTGCCAACTTCTCAGTCAACAGCCCCATCGCGCTTCATCACAGGTGTCAACAAACAAGACAAATACGTGCGTTTCTGCACAAACCTTCGGCTCATCAAAATGGATGCTAAAGCGTGAGGAAGACGTCACCTCATCCCCGAACATGCCCTAATCTTGAACCAGGAAAACCCCAGCATGTCTGCCGAGCTGCCCCGACGAAGTGCAGCTCCTCATCCTCAAGGAGCTCCCCGAGTATCACGACCTGCGTACCATGACTCTCCTCAACAAACACTTCTGCAATATCGCCCAGCCGATCCTCTTCACGAACGTTTTCGTGGGATGGGCACCTGGAAACTCCCCTTGTTTGACTACCGTCATCAGAACTCTCCTCGACAGACCCGATCTCGCCAACGAGGTTAAGAGCCTGCGCCTTGATGGATACGAGTTTCCCGAAAGATGTCCCGATGTTATGCCCACCATTTCTGTCGCTGCTTTGAACATGTCCAAAGTTGCTAGCTTCATCGAAAAGACTGGTGCGGATTTCGCAGACGCATGGGCCGAGGCTGTCTCGGATGGTGAAGTCGACTCACTCGTCACTCTTTTGATTGCCTTGGTGCCCCGAATCAAAGAGATCTATCTCGGACCCGACTTTTCCATCGAGATATGCTATCTGGGGATGATGTTCGACCCGGAGAAACGATCAAAACCAGGAGTCAAATTTCCTGCACACGACCGTCTCACAGCTCTTACCGTCCGAAACGAGATCGTGGACAGTTATCACAGCTGGTTGGACTTCACCTATAGTGGCCTTGCCTTTTTCAACATCTCGCAACTCCGAGCGCTGTCTATCGCTGCCATTTCTTCGTCGACACCCATGTTTTGGCCAAAGGGTCGCCCTAGAGCACTGAGTCGGCTTGTTGAGCTTCATTTGCACAGGGTGAGGGAAAGTCAGCTTAAGGGTTTTCTTGACCTGGCCCCTAGCCTTAAAATCCTGAGATGGGTTTGGTCTTGGAATCCGGAGCACCCGGAAGAGTTTACCAACGTTATTGACGTGGGCATGCTGGAGAGCGCATTGGAGACGAAAGTGACAGATCTTGAGACACTGGACATTCAACTAGTGGACGATGCTGGAATCGAAGATCCTACTCAGCTTTGGAATGTTGGGCTGCAAGGGGAACTGAATGAGTTGCGAGACTTTTGTGTGCTCCGACAGTTGATAGTACCTTTGCCTTTGCTGATGGGATGGTCGTCAACCTCCGAAAGTTCACTCAGGTCCAAAATCCCTTCATGCCTCATCTCACTCTGTCTGACGGATGATCTGTGCCAACAAAAGAACTATGACTGGAGCAAGAAATCCATACGATCTCTCATACACGCCTTCTTGTACAGCGAGATAGAAGTGTCGCGAACCGACATCCGGATTCTGTCTCTAGCCGGCGCCACTTTCAGCGATGTCTGGACACCCGAGGAAGTGCGGACTCTGGCAGAGGGTTGTGAACGCAATGATATCGATTTCGAGGTTTTGGATTTCACTCCTGCAGAGTTGAGAGCAGATGCAGAATGCGAGATGCGTAAGTCGCGATACGGTTGCTCATGTGCGACTGAACTTAGAGATACTGCGTGAGAGCCTCACTCTGGAGAATATGAGCTTAAGGACCTGCGCCAGCAGAAGAACGAGCCCTGATGGGCTACGGTGGACTAGCCTGAGCTGAAAGGCCAAGTCTTTGATTATGTTTGGAGTTGTACGGAAAACGGATCGGATTTGAGAGCGAGGAGTTTTGGCAAATTTGCTGGATGCAAGAAACGGAACGGTCCTTGTAGACTTGTCTCGTCTGGATGAAGCAACCGAACCAGACTTAGGCAGCAATAAAGGGCAAAGAAATGTATGGTCGATAGCGAATAATGATTTTCAAAAAGTGAGTGGTTAACGACAGTGAAGTCTGAAATGTCTACAGTATGACGATTTTGGTGCCATTTATCTGAGGTGTTGTTTGGCCACAACGCTTTGTGTGCCAAACATACATAAAGATTAAACAATGCGATGACAAAAGTAAAGATGGCTTTCCATTACCAATTCACGAATTGAACATCTCTTTTTTAGTGCTTGGCTAGTCGTGTCACCTATGTAGACTAGTCACATGTCTCACCAAGCGTGAGTGTCATCGTCATTCATTTGCGATCTCGTTTCACTGCTTTGGATTCCTTCCCTCACGTTGTTCTGAACAGCATAAAACTTCTACACAAGTCCTCCAATTTACTGCATACTATTCTTATCATGAGAATGTCGTGGGAGGCCCAAGCCGCTGCGAAGCGAGCTGCGACCCTGAACAAAATTCGCCCAGAATGGAGACTGTCTTCCGAAGATCTCGAACGAGCTCGCCAACAACGTGACATCACGGGCAAATTTATTGAGAGGTTCTTGGATGCAGAAACTGTTTCAATAACGGCAATGAAAAGCTTGCAAATCCCGACGGCTGTTGTTGATAGAACATGGTCTGCGACTCAAGTGACGACAGCGTTTTGCAAAAGAGCCGCCATCGCCCATCAAATCGTAGGGTCATTCACGTTACCCTGCAACCGTACGCTCTAGCTAAATTCCCACCTAGAACAATTGTCTGCATGAAATCTTCTTTGATCAGGCAATCGACCGAGCTAAGCACCTGGACGAGTACCATGCCAAGCACAACAAACCCCTTGGACCACTGCACGGCCTCCCTATTAGTTTGAAAGACCAATTCCACGTCAAAGGAGTCGACACAACCATGGGATACGTCGGTTGGATTGGGAGTAATCTTGGTATATCGGATCCAGACAAAGTCCACAAGGTCGAAAGCCAGATTGTCACGGAATTGTTATCCTTAGGCGCAGTGTTGTTCTGCAAGACAAGTCTGCCTCAGACACTTCTCTTTGGAGAGACGAAGAACAACATCATCGGACAAACCTTGAACCCGCATAACCAAAACTTATCATGTGGCGGTTCTTCGGGAGGCGAAGCTGCACTCATGGCCTTGGGCGGTAGCTCTGTTGGCGTTGGTACCGATATTGGAGGATCACTTCGCATCCCTACCGGCTTTTGCGGCATCTTTTCTATCAAGCCAACATCGCATCGACTCTCTTATCGCGACGTTGCTAACACTAACCCCGGGCAAGATACATATCGGTCAACGGTTGGGTTCATGGGAACCTCGCTTGACGCTTTGGAGCTGTTGCTCAAGTCTATTCTTGGCTTGGAGCCATGGGGCCGGGATCCAGCTGTTATCCCGCTTCCTTTCAGACAAGAGATAACAGAATCTTACATGTCGCGAGCGGATTCCAAAGGGAATGCCAAGAAGCCTGAAAAGCCCTTGAAGATGGGCGTGCTTTGGTCTGATGGGATGGTCGGGTTGCACCCACCTGTCCTCCGTGGGATGCGCATGGTTGCTGAGGCTCTGAAAGGCGCCGGCCATAAGGTATTTCCGAAAGCACTGATATTAAAGGCATTGAATTCTCGCTAATGTGAGCAGGTGGTAGATTGGGAACCACCAGCACAGGCTACGGCAACGGATATTCTTGTGAGCAAAATCGATGTGAGGCCCGTGCTTGGTATGAATCACTGACAAGCCTTTGGCAATACAGGGAGGATTCTTCAGTGCCGATGGCGCGCACGACATTAATCAACACCTGGACCGGTCCGGAGAACCTTTGATACCAGACTTGAGAGAGGGGTTCCAGCTCAAGACTCCTACTGAGCTGCTAAAATACCAGGATCTGACTCTTCAAGGCCTTGAATATGAACGGCAGTATCTGGACTACTGGAACTCGACCGAGAAGCCAGATGGTAAGAACATGAACACTTCTGAAGGGTGCTTTGTGTTGACATTATTACAGGACAGGTTGTAGATGCTGTCATCATGCCTGTGGCACCGCACGCAGCCGTAATACCTGGAAAGTTCTATCATGGAGGTGAGTTTAACATGTATCGCAATCTTACGATGCCTTGTACTTTTGTACTGAGCCCAAGCGCAGCCTACACCGATGCCATGAACCTGACGAACTATACGGCTGTTGTTATTCCCGTCACCAAAGCGGATGAGAAAGTTGACGTCTTCGACGACTCGTATGAGCCACTGGGAGATACAGATCGGAAGAACTGGCAAGCCTGTAAGTGTAATCTGCCAGTGGTGTTGCACAGACACCAGTCGGATACTTTTTGCTCGTCCTTCTCGTCCAAACGTCTGGTTTGCTGACTGTACTAGATGATCCGGCTGTTTATGATGGGGCACCTGTAGGCGTTCAAATCGTCGGGAGGAAATTTGAGGAGGAGAAGTGTTTGGCGATAGCTCGCATTGCTTACGCAGCCATCCAAGGAGCAAATGAGAATTATAAATTATAGAAGAAAGACGGAGAATACAGAGCGTCTAGTCTAGCGAGATTTGATTCGAAATTGATAGCGCTGCTGGAAGAGATATTTGCAAGTTGTATTAAAAACCCAGGGTCTGATTCAAGACAATGGAAGCCATGTTTCTAGATCTCTCGAGACTTGCATCCATGAAGGTCGGGGTGCCTCTCGTTGAGACCTGTGAGTTTGATCCGTGCGTTCCCAGACGAGCATCATGAGTTCCTTTGTCCGTTGATACGACTGAAGTTTACAAGTGTCAAAAGCGCGTTCAACCCACTGCAGTAATTTCTTCCGTCGCGTATCACCCATGGCTTCACACCCAGCCATGAAAGCTGCCCATGCCGAGCCAGGCCCCGGCTGCTTGTGGCGCACCAACGAAGCGTCGAAAATCTCCAACCCCTGGATAACTTCATCAACATAGGTTTGAAGAACGAGAGGGTTAACGTTGCGGATTCTTCGGTAGAAGAAGATGAGAAGAGATGCGGTGAGGCATCTGAACATGCACACATTTGGTGGCTTGCTGGCGTCGATATTGGTTGACATCTTGTGGCTATTGAAAAAGTCGCAAACGGCATCTTCAAGATTTTGAGCCTGGCGTGATAGCTTCTCTGTGAGACGATCATCCCTGAGCTTGTGGGGGATTTCAGTTGCGTCCATCCAATTTGCTAATCGCGTGGTACGTGATAGCAGACTGAGCCACTGCTCAGGTATACCATAGATAACATGGAACTGATCTTCAACAACATGTCGTGGGTCTTCCAAGTGAATATCTTGGTTGCCAGCTTGGGTGTCTTTGTGGCCGTCGAAGCTGCTGTCGGCTTCCTCGTAATGGTACTGGACCCGAAGAAAATCGTCCAACCCAGTGTCTTCCTGCATGTGGCCCATGTCAGGCTGCGAGAGCGCAGTGCTAGCATCCAAAGCGTTGGCGCCCATGGCTTGTTGAAACTTTCTATAGTCGTGAAGTACATATGTACTCTCGCCAGTTATTCTGCTCCATGTATAGACATGATGCAGTAATCGTATTCGACGTGAAATGTTTCGTTTGGCAAGTCCACGAAATCTTACCAGGCGTTCGGCCTCGATTTGAATTCGGCGCGCCTCGACCTGATCAGAAACTACCCACTACGGTTTCTGGTCAGCGAACAGACGGTTTCAATAGGTTGGATGGGGTGTACGTACAGAATAACCCATGAGTGCCTGTACTGCTATTAACTGTTCTTTGTACTTTGCTGTTTTTCGACCTTGTGTGCCTGACTCTAAACATCGCCGGAAGTTGGTATTGGCCTCTCGAATTGCCTTCTGACTCAATTGCAGCCAGTGGTCTGGTGGGCGACAAGACCTGTCGTCCATCAGATACAGATGATAAGCCGAAGTAGAAAGAATCGCGTATAAATTGGTAAGCTTGGCTTTGTTTACAGTTGACCTTTTCATCATCGTGATTTCAGCTAAAGTGTGCAATGCTAACTCGAGATGCATTGGACCCCATGCAAACTTCTCAGTCAGAGGAATAGAGGCCGTCCGTGGCATAACTACCGACTCGAAGTTTCTGAGTAGAAAAGGGATGTCAGGAGAAGCCAGGTCTATAGACCCAAGTTCGTTGTCCGACGAAGGGTGGTGTGGAAGGTTGTTGACCAACGGCTGTGAAGGGCCTTGGTCAAGAGCGATTGTAAGGGGAGTTTCAGGGATGGTAGCAGCTTGAAAGGTTGGAGTACTGTGCTCAGTGAAATCTAGATTTTGAACTGGTAGTATATCAGGCGCAACTTCAAAGTCTAGCGCAAAAAGGTCAGTCCAAGCAAGGTGGTTATCCCAATCTCCAGTCATCTGAAGGGCACCATAATCGCCATACAAGGACATGCCCTGGTCATGGACGTCAAGGGAGCTAGAAGGACAAGGAGGTTCGTTCGTCTCGACTGTGTGAGTAATAGATGCATGAGCAGGTGTGGCAGAGTTGAGAGCCGTCGCCGGCGTGGAATCAGCGACTGGAGTTGCATCGAATAAACCAAAAGGCCCTATCGTGATTCCAGGTGAATTTGAGGAATTCACATTTCTGGAGTGGTTGTCGATATCTAGCAAGGCTGTGCTGACTGAGTTTGGCGACAGACTGGAGGAAATAGCTGCTGCCATTGATGATCTGGTCTCGGCTAATCAGGATCAGCATTATTGTCAATATACCATCATAATGACGGCCTCACCAGTGTAAATGTGCCGTCTTGAGCCCTGGCCTGGGCCAGAAGGTGATTCGGCTCTGTTGGAAGACGACCCTCCGACCCATTGCAAGTTGGCAGAAAATCCTTCACATGTTATGCCGCATGCCCTACATTTGAGGCATGCCGGCTTGACTTGGTCGCATTTAACATGGCGTCGTCGACAGGTGAGACATCCTCCTAGCGAGTAGGGCCCCCGCACTCGTCTCCCAGCACTCTCAAGCTTCCGTGGCATAAGAATTGGGGGAAATCAGGCAGTCTGTGGCATAAATGTTATGCTCAAATTCCGTATGCTGTTCCTTGTGTTAACGTTTAAGGAATAAAGTTGCTTCTGGGCTCTGAGTCGCTAGCTTATGGGTGATCGGTAATTTGTGGGTCAAGGTTCCTTTCTGGAAGGTAATTCCAGAGCCAAGGAAATGTTTCCACTAAGCCAGAAGTCAAATGTGGAGTGGTTAGTAATCTCTACGGCCAATCTAATGATAGCTTCATCCGGAACCAGATGCCAAAGGAATATAATGTTTAAAGAGCCACATATCATAACCCACAACCATGCGTCTCAAATTCTTCAAGTAGTTACTCGTTCCGAGTAAGGCGTCTAAGAAAGTTTCAAAAAGGCTTTTTTATTGTGTGCCTCTTGGTGTGTAATAGGGTATTTAAAGTCTTCATCTTAGGCTGTCATAGTTTCTTCTCTCACATGAACTATACTTCTTGATGTTTATATTGAAAGCATTACTCTGCCATCTCAGAAGACAACATTCGAAAAGCTCGATAGTAATAAGGAATCGACCTCTGCCAGTACCAGAAGCGCGATGCAAAGCCTAGCCGCAGTAGCGTCAAACCCTCCAGATGACGCTGCAACTTCGTTGCACAGACATCCTAGTCGTGCGACAACCATCAGACCGACTTCGCTCAGACAAATCGATGAAATCGTCCACGATACAGAATCTCACCTGTCGTCGTGGATTTGCGTTTTCGGGTCATTCCTCTTACTGATCCCGTCCTATGGTATGTGGTCGCATTACCCAATCCCAAATCAACAAGCTGACATGTCGTTCACAGGCTTCCCTCAATCCATTGGGACATTTCAGGCTTACTTACAAGAGAATCAACTCTCAGGTTATGCCTCCCGTGACATCGGCTGGATCTCAGGCCTGTACACGGCTCTCACGCTGTTGCTGGGTATACAGGCAGGGCCTATCGTCGACCGTTATAGCCCTATGGCCCTTGCGCCGATAGCCACCGCTCTCATGATTCCCATGTTTTTTATCCTCGCCGAATGTTCCAAGTACTGGCATTTTATGCTATGTCTGGGTATCCTTGGCGGGATTGGTGGTGCCTTCACTTCAACGATCGCCCTGTCTATCGTCGGAAAGCTTTTCACTCGACTTCGAGGCCTGGCAATAGGCGCAGCTCTGACTGGATCCGCGCTCGGAGGCGTCATCATACCATTCATATTGAGAGAGCTATTCCCAAGATGGGGATATGCTTGGACAGTGAGGTTTCTCGGTATCCTCACGACTGGCCTCCTTATCCCGGGGTGTTTGTGCTACCTCCCTTACATGAAGATGTACGATCTCCATCTTCGCAGCCAAAAGACAAGCAACACGGCGGAGAATCCTACTGACTTAGATGCCCGCGCATCTCTTGATGAGTCTACCGAAAAACCCAAATCTGCCGCCATTATCAGCTTCAGCGCTTTCCTATCACGTTCATTTGCTGCAATTGCTGCAGCATTCGTCTTTCTAGAATTTGTTATCTTCGGTATCTCAGGTAACTTGCCTACTCTCTCACTGCGGGCAGGTAACCCTGTAGAGACGGGCTACAACCTCATTGCCATCATCAACGGAGTCGGGTGCGTTGGCCGTATCGTATCGGGACTTCTCGGAGACACATACGGCCATTGCAATGTGTTGATTCTAGCGATCTTATTGACAGCGATCGGAATGGGAGGTAGTCTTTTGCCTTTCGGTACGACGCGAGTCAATGCGCTGTATGCTTTCGCTGCAATATGGGGCATGGGCTCTGGATTCTTCTCAAGTCTGATTCCAGCCTGCGTTGGCAAGACATGCGAACACAAGGATTATGGTCAATATCTTGGAACGATCAACTTTACTGTCAGCTTTTCCCTGCTCATCACTGTACCTATTGGTGGTCAGATGCTACAGCAACTGGGAGGCCAGGCACTTGCGGGTCTATATATTGGTGTTTTGTGTCTGTCTTGTGCTGCGGTATACACAGCTAGATCTTTTCTGGTGGGATCGTGGGTAAAGCTCCCAGAGAGGGTTTAGATCACGGGATTTATCGAAGTAGCTTATTAATTACGGTCACGGGGAGGATTATCTGTTCGCAAAAAGATTCTTAATCTCGGGAAAACCCTTCTCTTTGAAAACCACCGGCTCGGTGATACCTGGATTAGCGCTAATGTAATGTTTGATCCCGTTCCGCCCAGGCATCCCCGCAAATTGAAGAGGCAAGGACTACAGTTGCATTACCAAACACGCTTTGTGGAAGAAATGAAAAAGACATCCATTCTGCAGAAATAATTTTCGTTCATGTACCACTCCAAAGCAAAAAATATATATATATCGCAGCTATGAGTTTTATGTTATACTCACTGTTTATATTGGACGTCATAGCAATGCGGAACTCGTTACTCGATCTGGGTCCAGGCTGGGCCAAGTCCAGAAGCACAGACCTTGTACATGCAGTGCTTTTATACGAGTATTCGCTCCTCGTATTTCGTTTGTCAAAGTTCATCCTCCCTCACGCAATTTAATCTTCAGCGCCTTGTTTCCTCCTAACATCCCCTACGTTCAATCCATTCTCCCCCAATGGGTGGTATACGCCGTCCTCACAGAAAGTCCCGACAGGGCTGTAGGGAATGTAAACGCCGTAAAGTCAAGGTAGGTCTGGGTTCAAATTGTGACATACCGGGTACTCCGTGCTAAACCTCTTCTAGTGCGACGAGATACGCCCTTCCTGCTTCAACTGTACACGTTATAATGTGCAATGTAACTATGGAGTAGATGAACTGAATCAAGACCGCGTCTGGTCGCCTCCAGTTCAAACCTCGGAAGACTCCCCTGCTTTGGAACCTCGATCGGTAGAATCACAACCAAGGGACCCTTCCTCTTTTGAACTATCTGTACCTGACAGCCCGAGTATCACTCGCCTCGGTCAGTCATGGGCCCTCGATCTTGAGTTGATGCACCATTACTGCACAGTCACTAGCAATACAATGGCATGCTCAGAGCCCGCCAGACACGTGTGGAGAGTGATCCTTCCTCAAGAAAGCTACGCACACGAGTATCTCATGCATGGTATCCTGTCACTTGCCGCGCTGCATAAGGCTTTCTTGGTGCCGAACCGACGCGATACTTATCTCACACAGTCTTCATTTCACCACTGCGTTGGTCAAAAGACCTTCACAGCCTTGCTTCCAAACATCAACAATGACAACTGGCAACCGATGTTCTGTTTTGCTACAATAGTGATCGCTTATGTTCTGTCACCATCCATACGATTCAGTTGTGACTCGCAGCCCGAAACGTCGCCTATTTCGAGAACATTGGAACTGATCTCTGTCACTCGAGGTGTCAAAGCGACTTTACTGCCATATATACCGCAGCTTAACCAGATGCGTCTGGCACCACTGGTGACTAGTGTCTGGCTGGCGTCGATCGACCCTATCCCCGACACGTAGGTATTGGCCTCGAAGCATACTTGCTATTTGGCTAACTCGGGGTCTAGTAAACCGTCACTCGAGTATTCGGTGCTTCCTGATGACATATTCACCACTCTGTCCTCTCTGCGCCGCTTCTTATCTGAAATGGATTCCACCGAAAATAAGGCTGATTACGAGAAAGCAATCTGTATTCTTGAAGTCTCAGCAGTACAAATAGCCTACGCGGATGTAAATGTAGAGGTTGGCGCTATTCTGCTGTGGCCTTTCTTCCTCCCAGACAGCGTTGTTGCCGATATAAGAGAGCAAAAACCGCGCGCTCTATTGGTGTTGGCATATTATGCAGTTTTTATTAACGCCTTGGATAGAACTTATTGGTTTCTGAGAGGCTGGGGCCATAAACTGTTGGAAGAAATTGAAGGCCAACTTGGGGGACAGGAAGAGTTCAAGCACCTTTTGGAATGGCCGCGCAGGCATATTGGCGATCAACAGAGAAACTGTATCTGGAGATAAGTATACTTAACGAGTATGTAATCATCAATAACAGATCCCGTCTGGGCTGTATTGAACTGTAATTTAGCACAATCTCTATTCACTTCACTTTATTCGACGAAAGACTTGTTGCTTGTGCAAGGGCGGTCCACAGCTGGGTAAAAATACCGTTACATTGCCATGTAAATGAACATGCAATGGCCAACATAAGTAGCGATGAATAAAGAGGTTTAAGGGTGACATCTTATAGTCGCGTCCAAAGATGATCTGAAGGTTGGACCCTACGGACAAGGGTGAGTTCCAAGTACGAAGGTGCTCCCCAATGCGAGTATTCGCTTTTCGTGGGGCTCTCACAATAGGTACATAACTTCGTTCCATCCCCTAGCACATCTTTTCAAATCATTCTCTCTACTGATCTTCTCTCATTTCTTTTTATCGTTAATATTGTTATCGTTTCTAAGCATGTCGCTCTCTAGGTCTAAAACCGTGCTCCAGGTTCCCCGAGATCTGTTGGCATTCAGCCATGGAGCAGCTCGAACACTCCATACCAGCCAATCTTTATCCATAATCACTACAGAGAATACGAAGGCGGGACGAACAGCCGATTCACACCCGGCAAACACCAAGTTACTGGCGACACGAAATGCGAACCGCAAGGAATTACCTCTGCCAGGCCAGAAAGAAAACAAGGGACTCGCATCTTACGCCTTGTATGTGAAAAGACTGCTCGAAAAATTGGGAAGTGTATTTGAATTTAATTAAATTGCGTTGTGCAGGACGACTCTGGATAAAATTGCCAATTGGTCTCGCGAAGGCTCAATGTGGCCTATGACTTTCGGCCTAGCCTGCTGCGCCGTCGAGATGATGCACGTATCAGCTCCACGCTACGATCAAGACAGATTAGGAACATTCTTCAGAGCATCACCTCGGCACTCCGATGTCATGATCGTCGCCGGGACGCTTACCAACAAGATGGCACCAGCACTGCGCCAGGTCTACGATCAGATGCCCGAGCCGCGGTGGGTTATCTCCATGGGATCATGCGCCAATGGAGGAGGGTATTATCACTATAGCTATGCCGTTACACGAGGTGTAGACCGTATTTGTCCCGTCGATATCTATATTCCTGGATGCCCTCCAACTGCCGAGGCGTTGATGTATGGGATACTACAGCTGAAGCGCAAGATTCGGAATACGAGGACGGCGCGTATGTGGTACAGGAAGTAGAACGCATACACAGAATGCGATAATGCACTTAGACAAATGTATTCAAAAGCTTATAAGATGTCGGGAGAATTGTTCCTAGGTTTTGGGAGAGTGTGTTGGCTCCGTGGTGGTGGTGTGACCAGTCTAAGGCTCTGCCGCTCTATATCTTGCGACATTGCTTAGCGAGCATACTTGACAAACTCTCGTCTAGCATTCCAATCATCACCAATTGCTATATATTAGTCACTCTAAGCATGAGCCATCTGTCCAAAAAAGGTGAATGAACAAAAAACATACAACAGTGAGGATTCCCCAGTCGTCACCGACCTGAGTACTAATTCACCGCTTCTCGGTTTGACTCTGGGAGAGCGGACGGGATCCCGTATTTTCCAAGAGCTATGGTCGTATGTGATGAATGCGTCGTGCTGTTGACATTATGAAGCTGGTGGTTTCTACGAGACTGCTTGGAAGTGCCGATCAAGTAAACTATGCGAGTGCATGAGAATGCTCTCTGGTTTCAAATCAATGCAGCAACTAGTTCAATTAAACAATAGGTCATAAATTAGATAAACAAGTGGTACCACAACAAAACAATATTCTGATCAATTAATCCGTAGCGTGGACAACAAACCACTTCCACGGCCTCTCACAACTGGAACCACCAAGTTGTAGTTACTTCTTCTTGGACCACTTCTTCACTCTAAACAAGTAGTATGTCGCTATGGCAACCATCATATTAAACCCAATAAAAGCCCACACGATGCCATAGTTGCGCCATCTTTCAGACCATACAATCTTGGAGCCAGACAGGTATTGATCTGCGTTACGGAACGCACAGTAACGGCATGCTTCAGTGGCCTGTGGGTTTTGTAGTCGACCCGGTGCACTTGACAAGATAGGTTGAAGATATTCTTGACATGTTTGACCTGACGGTGGATTGAATATGGATGTCTCCTTCGAAGAGCATGTTACTTGTCGGCCGTGGAGCATTGTTGCCACTATGCCTGAGATCCAGTATGTAAATGGCGAACAACGGTACATGAAGATCCAGAAGCCGGGAAGTGCATCCGGGGTCTGTAAAACACCGCTGAAGATGGTGCTCATCATTGTCAAAATGGTCACGATGCTGGCTGCAGTTTCGGCGTCGGGTAGCGCTGCAATGGTCATCTGTGCAAAAGCGCTGGCGTAGATGAATAGCTGGATGACATAGAGAAGGACTATGACTTGGCGATCAGAAGCCTGGATGCCGACCACGGCATAATAGAAGCAGGCCCAGATCAGAACACCAGTAACAATCTGATAGGGGATTTCGACGATGATATTGGCGATGATAAATGCTTGCCATGAATAGGCTTTACTAGGTCGTTCTCTGACTTCGTAGAGTGATCGTTGAGTGATGAAGTGGGGTTGGATCTGTGACTGTTAGCAACACTCCGGATCTGAACTGGGGCACATCTTCTTACCTGTTGCACCAAAGTTGAGAAGATGGTGGTCAGAAGAAAGACAGAGAAGATGACATTCTGCATTCCGGCCAGGGAACCCGAAGATTCGAAGAAGGAGAAACCAATGAACAGTCCGGCAGCAATACCCAACATAAACTTGGCAAAGACGTAAGCAGGCATTCTCCAATATTGCTGAAATACACGAGTTGTGACAGCCATAAGCTGTGCACCGAACGGCATGGCAAATTCAGCACTGGAAGAAGGTTCATCTTCCCCAGCAGTCTTTTCATTCTGTTTCTCAGCATGTATCCTGTTGAGCTCGGCGTCAACGGCCTGATGTTCTTGACTTCCGTTCCAAACATCGTGCCAGTTCTCTCCGCGGTCGTTGTTAACGTTGCTGATGACTTCCAGGATGTACTCTGCTGGGTTTTCTTGCTTATCGCAGGCCCGAGCTCCATGTGATTCGAAATAATCCAGAAGCGTACGTGAATCTTGACCTATGTTTCCGAAGTAGACAGTTTTGCCGCCCTTGGCGAGGAATAGCAGCCGATCGAATTCCTGAAAGAGGATAGCACTTGGTTGATGAACTGTGCATAGGACAGCTTGACCTGAGTTGGCGAGTTTTCTCAAAAAGGCACAAATAGCCCAAGAGCTCTGAGAATCGAGACCACTTGTTGGTTCATCAAGGAATAGGAGCAATTTTGGCTTTGCTGCCAGCTCAACGCCGATGGTAAGAAGTTTGCGTTGCTCGACGTTTAACCCCTCCCCAGGCACTCCAACGACGGCATCAGCGTATTCTTGCATATTAAGCATTTTGATAACCTCTTCAACAAATTCATACTTTTCTTTCTTGCTGACGGATTTGGGCTGTCTCAGCATAGCACTGAATCGTAGACTTTCACGAACTGTGGCTGTCTGCAGATGAAGATCTACAAGAAGGTTAGGCAAAGTATAGGTGGGAGGGCAGTGGGCATACCTTGTTGCTGTACATATCCAGTCTTGCGTTGGAAGCTTGCATCGAACGGTTTACCGTTGACAAGCATATCACCTGTAATGACACCCATAGTCGTCCGTTGAGCAAGCACGTCGAGCAGAGTTGTCTTTCCAGCACCACTAACGCCCATGAGTGCAGTCAAAGTACCGGGCTTCACCCATCCTGCCACACCATCCAGTAAGCGACGCTGTCCATCTTTGACCGGGATGTCATAGTTGACGTTCCTCCAAGTGAAGATGTCCTTTTGAGGTTCAATTGCTGCGACTTCCTGGCTGTCGGAGACTTGTTTGGTTGCGCCAGCCTTGGTGGATTCTTCATCACTCGGTGCTGAGCCATTTCGCTGAACATGTGATGGAATACGTCCCCTCTGGAAGACCAGGGCTTCCGCAGTGCTCGTTGAGGATGAATTGAGTTCTGTTGCAACCAGGTACATAATCGTGAATGCGATCAGGAAGGCAATAAGGATACCAAAATTGCGCCAC
Source organism: Fusarium sp. MBC 119 (assembly GCA_030411635.1). NCBI lineage: Eukaryota > Fungi > Ascomycota > Sordariomycetes > Hypocreales > Nectriaceae > Fusarium > Fusarium sp. MBC 119. The sequence goes on from JAPERM010000177.1 coordinate 107,396, forward strand.
ACATGAGCATAATAGTACTCGTAGTTTGCAGCAATAAAGCTATCGCCGCTCACGGTCCTCTCACCCGCAACAGCGCCGGTGACTGAACAGATCCAAGAGTCTCCAATATTGGGCGAGTAAGGCGGAACAATGCTTGAACAAGTAAACCGTCTTCCATGGAATTCGTTGGCAATCAAGATCTCGAATGCGTAGTAGATGGGGTTGATCCAACGAATCCAAGAAAACCAGACCTTCATCTCAGGTACTGTGATAGTGAAGCCGACATAGACAACCAACAGAAGCACAGACACTCCCGCAAGAGACATGGCCTGTGAGACCGTACTGGAGACTGCCGCCATAGTCCGGAAATAAGCGATGAAGATGAACGTGCAGATATAAGTGATCAAAAAATAGAGGAAGAAGTTTCCTGGCTTGCGTTGAAGGCCCGCCAGGAAATACAGCACGATATTAAAAATGACGGCCGTTACGAATTTGATCGGAATAGCAGCTGCTATACCAGCAGCCCCTTCAGCAGCAGGATGATAAAAGGCATATGACGCTTGCTTGGTTACGATTTCTCGCTGCGAGTACAAGCTGCTAATTTCCGAAATAGCAGTCAAGGCATTGAGAAGAACAGCCATGAACAGAACAGCGCCCTTGGCGTAGAAGCCAGCAGTAGCATCAGGTGTGCCGTAGAAGATTGATCCGATAATCAGAGCCAAGACAAGCTGTACAACGCATTGCGTAGCCGTTGCAGAGATATCATTTCGAATGTTTTGATAAGCTCGCTTCGTGCAGAGCTTGACTTGCATCGCGAAGCTGATGGTAAAAGGCGAAGCTGGTCTGACGTGCGCAGATTGGCGAAAGTTCTTTTGCTGGCGCAGCTCTGCGATGGTTTCGCCAGGTCTATCAACGAAGTGTTCCGTTTCATACGCTTCAATCTCTTTCTGCAGAAGTTGAAATTCTCCAGATTGTTTCCAGTGCTTCTCGAATTCTTCTGGCGTACGGGGTACTTTGTCCTCCATGCCTGGCTGGGCTTTCCGTTCAACCGGGTTCGTAATAGAAGTAAGAAAGTCGCCCGTAGTTTGCCTTGGTGGGCAATACCATCCTTGTCGTTCGAAGAATGCTTTTGCTTTGTCTGCGGGGCCAAAGTAAATCTGTCGTCCTTCATACAACACAACGGCCTTATCGAAGAGATCATAGATGGCCTGACTTGCTTGATAGATGGCAACAGCGGTGGTGACTCCACCCATGTCAGAGGCCATACGGAGAGCTTGAACAAACTTCAATGCAGTCGCGGAGTCGAGACCTCGGGTACTGTTGTCCCATGCGGCGAGAGGAGATCCAGATAGAATCATCTCAGCGATACTGACTCGCTTTCTCTCTCCTCCAGAGACGCCTCGGATAAAGTCATTTCCCACTTTAGTATCTGCCGCATGGGTAAGACCGTAAGTAGCCATGACGACTCGGGAGATGTACCCGCTAAATTCCTGACGGGACATGCCGCGGATGCGATGCGATGGTGTTCGGACCGAGGCGGCAAATTCCAGAGTCTGGGATACCGTCAAATGAGGGAAATGCCTGTCTACCTATTCTCGTTGTTGGTGTTTGATTTTTATAGTGAATTGGACTTTGATTACTTACCTCTTGATTGTAGATTGCTTCGCCTTTGAACTCCTTCTTCATGAGATCCTGAGGAATGCCATTGTAGTGGATCGTTGAAGCTCCGTCAATGCTCAAGCCTTGCAATTCACCGCATATTGTCTTGAGCAATGTACTGCATCCTGACCCGGGTCTGCCAAGCACAATCAAGAGTTCGTGGCTCTTAATGAGACCGTCAAAACTCCTCAAGATGTGCTTGGGTTCTTTTTTGCCAAAGCTAAACAGCTGACCCAAGCGAAGCGGCGCCATCAAGAACGATGCAACGGTATCTTGGACCTGTATAGCAGCTCCCGAGCCCGAAACATTGAGGTTCTTCCAGCACACACCCGTCTTTTTGGCCGTGATGCCTTCTTCACCCAGAGTCTTGATAAAATTCTTGATCCATTGTTGTAAATCGAACTCGCTACTCGAAGGATCAAGAGCCGGTGCATCCTCGTCTAACGTCGCAAGGGTGTTGACGCGAGGCGGTGCGCCTGTAGCGATGGACTGACGCCGCGAAAGAGCTGTCGCAATTCGGACGAGTTCGGTACGGTCGGCATCTTCAATTACGGTGGATTGACGTCTGAGAAATTGAGGACGTTGGAAGTCCTTGTGTGTGATGTCTTGATGATTCGGTGGGAAACTGCTGCTGCTTGCGATGTCGTCTGGAGAAGAGGAAGATTGACTGTTCGTACTCTCTGCCCTATTTGGGGGTACCTCCTCGCCCGGAGGCTTGCTGGAGTTCCCCTCTACCACATCATAATAAACCATGGTGCAGTAGGAGTTCTCAGATGTAATAGATCCAAGGGCAATTGGGGTTGAGGGCCAGGATATAATGAGCAATTATTATGTGGAAAAAGTCGGGAACATTCTTACGAGGAGAAAACAAAACACCCATCAAATATTTTGACAGAGTCAACCAGCCTGGAATTCACTTATTTATGAGCAGTGCAAAGCTTCCGCTTACACACATCGTTGCGACGCAGCCGTCTGAGACATAAACAACGCTATGTCCTAGTTTGAACCTTGACTCATTGGTCGCGGCATAGCTGAGCCGCCATTGGTTCACTTTGTGTCTCGCAGGGTAGCTTGAAGGGTCGTTGACGTTTTTAAACTCCGCAAGCGTCTTACTATAAACTTTTGGCTTCTGACAACCCCGCGAGCTTGCGAAGAGCTGAAAGAACTTAAAGCATGTGTTGTGTGCAAATTCTCTGGTGTTAGACTCTAGATCATGGAGCCCGCGATCTGGACCGAGTGCCACTGAAGCCATGAGACGCGGGGACCGGGTTACCTACCAGTCTGCTCTCTGGGTCATGTTACATTCCAGTCGTCATCGGCATATCTGCCCATCTCAAGGTAATTAGACATCTTTACTTACACCGGCCGCTTGCACCAATTGAGCTTGGGGCGATATGTACTGCATTGTTAACTCCGGCAAACTCAATCAGCCACAAGATAACCTTGCAGTCGGTCAGGTCGGGATCGATTGACCAATTACAGCTCTTCGAGCTCTAATACGAGACTTCTGGTTTACTAAATCCATCAAAATGACTTCACCTGAAAAGCCACCTCACGACCCGTAGGCATTCCTGTGAGACAAGCATAGACAACAACAAAGATCGTATATTATCATTAGTATCCTCCCTACTACTCTATCATTATGCAAGGTTTTGTTTTGTTCTTATGTTGATGACACGGCCACTCTAGAACAGCAGTCCCTTAGTCTGGGACCTCTCGCTTAAGCGATAGTTCTTCATCAAGAGGATCCAAGCGATGGGACCGGCAAGCGCCGCCACAGAGGCAATCAGCATCACCTTCTGAGTCTCTCCGTAGGCTTTGATGATGGCATCTCGCTCGGGGCTACCCCAGGGATAAGCGAGCTGCTGAGTAATATCACCGTAGATGGCCAGAGCATTGGGCTGTAGCTCTTCTGGAAGATACTGGGCAAGCTTGGAGGGCATAAGGTTGGTCCAGATAGCTCCGCTAATCGATTGTCCGATGGCTCCACCAACGCTGGTGACGAGGCCGAGCATGGCGATACCGACAGCAACGTCTCGGTGGGGAACTGAGGCCATGACGGCGATCTGCTCGATCATAACAAAGGTACCTCCAGCTACGGAGCCGAGAACCTCGCACATGATGACATAGCCAATGGGTGTGTCGGGCATACGGAACTTGATCATCAAACCGGTCATCAGCATCTGAAGTGGAAGCATGACCATAGCGAGCCACTTGTATCGGTCGGTAATTCGGAGAAGGCTGGGAAGGTGAAAGATTAGTTACAATCGATCAGTAATAGCATAGAAGCTGAGACTCACATTCCGACAGGGATGGCCCATCCACACGATACAATGTTGTAGATATTGGTGATATAGCCAGCCTTGGAAACACTCAGATTGTAGACAACCTGGAGGTATGAGGAGAATTGCAGCTTGTAGCAACTATACCAGGTTAACTCCTATAGATCTAGAACTTGTGCATGCGAGGACTTACTAAAAGCTGATCCACATATTTCCACCCAGCAGGCAAGCAACCAAGACGGTCCTGTTCTTGAAGAGCTCAAACGGGATAAAAGACTTTGGGGCGATATACTTTTCGAAGAAGGGGAAAGCAATGATACACAGGCAACCAATGACCATCATCACAATAACACTGGGCTCCTTCCACTTGTGCTCCTGGTACCCAGCAAGACTGAAGGGCAGCAAGACAAGAGCGAAACCAGCAACGATGATTAGCTCACTTCCATGGCTATATAACTCTGAGAATCTTTATCATGTGTTTGAGTTCCATTTTACTGAACATTCCTAACTATCCCATACTATCAGATAGATGACTGAATATTTTGTAAATCCTTTAACGCTGTATCAATAAAATTTATTGCCACTCGTATTCGGTCTGTTTCGTCTCTGAGTATATACTCGCTTATATCCTCCTCGAACTCTTAGCCCCTTCTGCAGATAAGTGGCTCTACCACCCACTAAGTGTGTGGCCTTATGGACCGTACTAGGAGGCTCTTGGTTCGTGATCCGGATGGAAAGTTGGTAGAAGGGTTTCCCAGATGCAGGGATTTGACGCATTCTGCAGCTGGGCCAAACCATATCTAAGGCTGCAGGGCTCTTAGTTAGCAAATTGCATGTGAAACATGGACCCAACTGGTTCATCACCTTATCTAGGTCATCGGAAGCCCAGTTTGGATTATCGAAAGCAAGCTTCGACTCTTCAGCCTAAATCTAGTTCTAGTGATCAATCACTTCCATAGCTATATAACTCTGAGAATCTTCATTATGTGTTTGAGTTCTATTTTACTGAATATTCCTAACTATCCCATACTATCAGATAGATAACTAAATATTTTGTAAATTCTTTAATACTGTGTTAATAAAATTTATCGCCACTTGTATTCGGTCTGTTTCGTCTCTGAGTATATACTCGCTCATATCCTCCTCGAACTCTTAGCCCCTTCTGCAGTCCAGACAGGTCAGAAAACCCTGGGCAATAATGCTCATGTTTGTTCCAGCTTCTGATGGTACATATCTCTCGCTCATGGAGAGCAGGACAATTTTGTTCTGGTTAGGGAACCTTGTGTAGCGATCGGCAGGGTCTATATCGCTTGGCTGGAACTCCAGCACCCGCATATTGTGCGTTATATAGATTCTGAGGACAACCGTTCAAGTAATACTTTTGCTTTGTTTATGGAATACTGTGATCAGGGTGACCTGGACACGAAGCATCGCTTGTCCTTGGCAGGCATATCAACAGAAGACAAAAGATACGGGTTCACGGAGCAACAAGCAATAGACGATTCAACAGTCCGGCCTTTGACAGGTATCGAAACTTGGAGCATGATCTGGCAACTGGCCTCGGCGTTGGCTTATTTGCACTATGGCCTTGCCATCAAAAGCCAACAAGGAGTTCTAGAAGCTGTTTTGGAGAGTCCATGGGAGCACGTGATTCACCGAGACATCAAGCCAGCCAACGGTGAGCCCCGGGAACATACAGATATATCTAGACTGACTAACGATACTTTAGTTGTTCCACAAAGTCTCGACCAAGATAAATACATCTTCAAGATTTGCGATCTAGGTATAGCATCACACGCCGGCCGAGGCGCAGATCAAAATCAGACACAGTGGGTTGGAACTTGCGGATTGCAACCTCCGGTGGGTCATTACATCCTTCTAGCGTTGATATTGCTCAACAGGGAGCCTCGTCTCTGGTTCTCAAATATGGAACACTGATACACCAGGTAGGAAGTTAGAAATGGGGAGCGGTGGACAACACGAAGGGATATGTACTCTCTTGGGGGTAAGTGAAATCGGTGACTTGGGCGCAAAGTACGCTTGATTACTAACAATGAGGTAGAGACTATTCGACTGACGTCCAAGTTTAAGGGCGAAGTTCTTGACACTTCACGTTTCAAAAAGTTCTTGAATACGACACGAGGATCTGGCGAGGATCTCCGGGCTGCTAGTCTCGTTGCCATGGAACTTGCCTACGACCTCAAAAAGCTCCAAGTCGTGTAGCCACTCGACATCGACGTCATATTCAAAGGTTCTTTGAGGCCGGGAATGGAGAAACATACAGGTCTCGGGGAGTTATCTGTGCTCGTCATACGCCGGCAGATATGCAGGCAGGGCGGGCCGCGAGACATTGGGGTCGTACGACGGACTCACCGATTCTTTTCTTGACAATTCCTGCGTCAAAAAAGAACTTGCAAACTCAAATGCCGTAAAATGTGCTCAAATTAGCTTTGGCCGAGATACCCGTGCGTGACTTTGGATTCAATTCCGACGTCTTATTCGAGAAGACATATCGTGACCCGGCGCAGATCACGATAATACCTCGTTTCGCAGAGCGGGGTTATGTAAAACAAAACGGTGTATTACGACTCATCCGTTGTTACATGCATGTGTACGGTACCAATGATTTATTAGGTTGAAATAATTCGCAGTCCAACTAGCAAGTATAAGTATCCTGTCCATTGTATTGTCCAGCCATCTTGAGAATAAACGTCAGCCCCTCTGTTATTTCAAGTCTGAGAAAAACTATTCACCGTCGCTTTCAACATGAGATACTTCAGTAAACCCTTGCTTGTTACCTTTCTCGCTGGCAGTACAGGAACTACTGCTTTCGCATTCGAGAACCAGCATCGTCTTGGGCCAAACAATATCCCAGGCACTGAAAATGCAAACCACCACCCATCCAGACCCAGATGTGACCTTCCTCGCCCAATTGATCCTTCCGGCGATGGGCTTCTGAGCTCCAAAGAACTCTTTTCAGGAAGTAAGGCGCTTGATCTAATGATTGAGCGTCACCAATCCCTTGTCCAAGTACCTTCAATCTGTTACGATGACCTCGGAGATTTTGACGATGACGAAAGATGGGAACCCTTCTCCAAGGTCCCTGGCGTGCTGAAAGATGCGTACCCAAATGTGTAAGTCTTCCAGTTTTGCCCAGCGTTGAAGGACGAAAAGCTGACGACCTTCCCAGATATAAATACCTCACCCCTGAGAAAATCAACAAGTTCGGCCTTGTCTACACCGTCAAAGGCTCCAACGAGGACTTGAAGCCCATTCTCTTGACCGCTCATCAAGACGTCGTGCCTGTCGAGTCAGAGACCCTGGACCAATGGGAACATCCGCCATTTGATGGTTACTACAACGAAACCGACGGATACCTCTGGGGTCGCGGTGCCTCAGATGACAAATCGGCTGTTACAGCACTCATGTCCGCTCTTGAAGCTCTATTATCCCAAGATGACTATGAACCTCGTCGCACAGTCATTTTCGCTTTCGGTTTCGATGAAGAATGTTCCGGAAATCGTGGAGCCGGCGAAATAGCCAAGCACCTGGAAGAAAAATATGGAGAAAATGGAATCGATGTCATCCTTGACGAGGGGGGTGCGGGTCTACAGCAGGTTGGCGATACCCTATACGCTCTACCTGCAGTGTATGAGAAGGGCTATCTTGACGTTTGGTTCAACCTCAGCGTCATCGGAGGACACAGTTCTGTGCCTACGCCGCATACATCGATTGGAATCATGTCAGAGATTGTTACTGCTCTGGAGCATAATCCTTTCCAACCTAAAATTGAGAGGAATGGCCCGGTACACCAAGGTTTGACTTGCTTTGCAAAATATTCGCCATACGTTCTGCCCGAGCTCACCAGGTTGATTCGCTGGGGTAACCTGGATGGGGCAGCTCAATTCTTGGCAGGACTGTCGCGCGACACTCAGTATTTCATCCAGACTTCACAAGCCGTGAACATCATCAGTGGGGGACAAAAGATCAATGCTCTGCCGGAGTTCGTCACCTTGGGAGTAAACTATCGCTACGCGCCACAGGACAGCATCGGTAGCATCCAGCACCGTATTACACGTTTGATTGGGAATATTGCTAGGAACTTTGATCTGTGGTTTGAAGCTTTTGAAGATGATGAGGATTACGCAGCATACCTTGCCGCGCATGGCTTGACTCGTCCGTGCGACAAGGCGCGTAACCTGTGGGAGCCAATCTACAGCGGCACTTTGAGTGTTGGAGTAAGGAAGAAGTCCTACATCACACCTCAATCACCCACCAGCGGCCGTGTTTGGGACACCTTTACAGGAACTATACGCTATACATATGCCGACGAGGCTTCGACCGTGGTGGCTGCCCCAGGAGCCATGACGGGTAACACTGATACTCGCCACTACCTGAGTAAGTCGTCCAGTCAAATCAGTATCTATCGGGGCTAGACCCAGATCTGACCTTCCATCAGACCTATCGAAGAATATTTACAGGTGGAGTCCAGGAAGTCTCAAGTCGTTTTCCAACATTCACGGAGTCAACGAACGTCTTTTGATGAGTGAACATGTCAACATGGTTAGATTCTACTATGACTTTATTCGAAACTTCGACCAGGCAAAGATTTGAGGAGACAAAGCAAAGGGGAAGAAAATTGCCGGAGAACAACGGGGTTTACGGTTAATTCGGCCGAGATAAATCACTTATCTCAAACACGCTTGCCGAGTTCCGTATTGCTTGTTTTTCATCAATTAGTACCGGCCTATTCCCAGTTCAAGTTTCCTCCGTAATGAGTTTCTCCGTTCATCTGGTCTTTTGTTCCGTTCCGTTTCGCTTTGGTAGCGCTGGCCCAGATGGTCGGGTCCACTCACCTGTTACAATTTACAATCCTTGCTCTGACAACCCCTGTGAACGTCTATTCCCACCAATCACGTTGATCATATGTCCGAAATCTCGGTATGCCAAGACTTGTAGTTCTCCTGTCGATTGAGTTTTCCTCATTAATTGAGTCTTTTGCATTTGAGTTTCGATACTCGAGAACTCTAAAGGGCCCTTATTTCACTATGTGAAATCTATCAATATCCAAGACAAACCTCCAAATCGTATTTTGTTGTCGAGTTACCATATCTTTTTCAGGTAGAGGTACCCAAAACGTTCAACTCGCCGAGCTCTGAGACGTCTCGCGTAACTGACAGACAGGGTTGCTCACCAAACTCGCCAAACCTCAAACAATGCCCCTTGCATAATTCTCTACCAGCAACTCTCGCATTGGTCCATCAACCAACCGAGGCCCAGTACTCGGCCCCGGCGTCTATGTAAGGAACAGTTTCAGGATCCGGCTCCTTAGTGTTTATCGCGTCTAGTATCCCTGGTCAAGGGCTCGTTATTCCAGCAATTACGCCTAGCCAAGACGACAAGGTCAAGAAACAGGAATTTCCAGACCTGCTAGATATAAGGATGGCTTCCTGCAATCGTTCCATTCTCTCTTCTCTTTCTTCTCCATCCCATTCTTTCCATTCAGAGTTCTGATCCTTATTCCGCAGCTGTTGCTTGCGCCTTTCTTTCATTCTCTTTACGAGACATTCCATTCATTGCAGACCCTGGTGGTTTAGCTATTCATTCGTGTCCAACTCTACGAATCTTTTTCCATTTATAAACAATCTTTTTAACCCGAACTCAAAGCAACATTCAAGATGCGCTCCGCTTTCTCTACCGCTCTGGCCTTTGCTGCCGCTCTCCCCACCGCTTTTGCCCACTACAACTTTGAGGCTCTCATTGTCAACGGCGACGTCACCGAGCCCTACCAGTACGTCCGCAAGACCACCAATGCCAACAGCCCCATCACCGATGTCACCTCCAAGGACATCGTCTGCAACGCTGGTGGTCTCGACAAGGACATCCGAGCCGCTACCAAGACTCACCCCGTCTCCCCCGGTGACGAGGTTGGCTTCACCATCAACAGCGAGATTGGCCACCCCGGTCCCCTCGCCGTCTACATGAGCAAGGCCCCCACTGGCACTGAGGCTTCCGACTACCTTGGTGATGGTGACTGGTTCAAGGTCTACGAGTTGACCTGGAAGGAGATCTCCGATGAGGGTGTCCAATGGGCCAACTACATGAACGGTCAGTCCCAGGGTATCAACAACTTCACCTTCACCCTCCCCAAGGACACCCCCAAGGGTACCTACCTCATGCGTGCCGAGCACGTCGGTCTCCACGGTGCTGGCGAGAAGAACGGTGCTCAGTTCTACATTGGCTGTGCTCAGCTGACCGTTGACGGTGCCGGTGCTGGAAAGCCCTCTCCCGCCGTCTCTTTCCCCGGTGCCTACACTGGTACTGAGCCCGGTCTGCTCCTCAACATCTACTACCCTCCCGTGACCAACTACACCACTCCCGGCCCCAAGGTCTGGCCCAGCGGCTGCGAGGACCACACTCCCAACTTCGCTGGTCAGTCTTCTGATGGTGACTGCACCAACGACAAGCAGGGTTCCGGCTCTGGCTCTGGCTCTGGCAGCGCTGCTCCCGTCGCCAGCGATGCCCCCGCTACCGATGCTCCCGCTGCTACTGAGGCTGCCACCGATGCCCCTGCTCCCACCTTTGCTACTCTCGTCCCTACCGTCTCTGCTCCCGTCAACGGTAGCGCTGCTGCTCCCACTGAGGCCCCTGCTGCTCCCGTTGAGCAGCCCAGCCAGGCCACCGATGCTGCCCCCGTTGCCACCAAGGCTCCCTCCACTGGTGGCTCCAAGTCCTGCTCTTCCAAGCGCAAGTCCAAGCGTGCTGCTAAGCGCGCTGCCAAGAAGTGGGCCAAGAACTAAGCACCTTACCAAGTGTTTGGTGTGATGGGTGGTAGGAGATATTCAAGTGCTGAATAGTTTTTGGACCTTTGCGTGGTTGGAATGATGGATCTTTACCGTACCCCACGTACGATTTGTTCTTTGTAAATAATGACACAAGTCACCGTACACTACAATTTACGTGTGAACACAAGAGACTACCTATTCTGTGATCTAATGTGAAGTAAACTGGCTGATACCTGCATTGAAGTCACGAAGCAAAAGGAGCAAGCAAGAAAGTTTAGTCCGCAACTGTGTCCTTGATTTAGAAATTATCAACTCTTGAAGTAAAAGTATATAAGGAGTGTAAAGAATAGGTATCCATCGAAGAAAAAACGTGCTTATGTCCAATCCGTTCATATGATTCATCAAAGCCTCTTCCAGGCTATCATCCTCAACCCATGCCAGCAACTCTAAGCGCCGTCACCTTTTAGTAGTGTCCGCCGTAGCCGCCCTTCTTGCAGTAGCCCTTCTTCTGGTCCCAGTAGTAGCCCTTCTTGCAAGAGCAGGTCTTGTCCTTCTTGTTGAAGACCTGGTCGTGCTTCTTGCAGACACAACCGCCATACTTCCACTCAGCGTCGTGGCCACAGTCGTAGGCGCACTTGTGGCCGTTCCAAGTCAAGTCCTTGGGGCACTTGCACTGCTTGGACCAGCGGTCGTAGTACTGACCCTTGGGGCAGACACACTTGCCGTACTTCTCTTCTTGGCCCTTGGGGCAGACACACTTGTCACCCTCCTCTACCTTGCCGTCCTTGCACTCACACTTCTTGTGCCACTTGTTGAATGTCTTTCCGTTGGGGCAGACACACTTTCCGTGCTCGTAGTTCTGGCCCTTGGGACACTGAGGAACACACTTGCCGTACTCAAGCTTGAAGCCGTCCTTGCAAACACACTTGCCGTACTTCTCTTCCTGGTTCTTGGGGCAGACACATTTGCCGTACTCGAAGACCTTACCCTTAGGGCAGACACACTTCCAGGAGTGCTTGTCGAAGTACTGACCATCAGGGCACTTCTTGATGCACTTTCCGTACTTCCACTCAGTTCCCTTAGGGCATTCGCACTTGTGAGACCACTTGTTGTACTCCTGACCCTTGGGGCAGACAGGAATGCATTTGCCGTACTTCCACTCAGTCTTCTCGGGGCATTCGCACTTCTTGGTGTCCTTGTTATAATCCTGACCCTTAGGGCAAACGTGGACGCACTTTCCGTACTTCCAGACGGTGTCCTTGGGGCAGACACACTTCCAAGAGTGCTTGTCGAAGTACTGGCCCTCGGGACACTTGGGAATACACTTGCCGTACTTCCACTCAGTTCCCTTGGGGCATTCGCACTTGTGAGACCACTTGTTGTACTCCTGGCCCTTAGGACAATCCTTGATGCACTTTCCGTACTTCCAAGAAGTTCCCTTGGGGCATTCGCACTTGTCAGAGTGCTTGTTGTAGTACTGGCCGTCAGGGCAGTCCTTGATGCACTTTCCGTACTTCCATTCGGTACCCTTGGGGCACTCGCACTTCTTGGAGTGCTCGTTGTAGTCCTGACCCTTGGGGCAGTCCTTGATGCACTTTCCGTACTTCCATGAGGTGCCGTGAGGGCACTCACACTTGTCGTGATCCTTGTTGTACTCTTGTCCATCAGGGCAGTCCTTGATGCACTTTCCATACTTCCATTCGGTACCCTTGGGGCACTCACATTTGTGTGACCACTTGTTGTATTCTTGTCCCTTGGGGCAGTCCTTCACACACTTGCCATACTTCCAAGAAGTACCATGGGGACACTCGCACTTGTCGTTATGCTTGTTGTACTCTTGTCCATCAGGGCAGTCCTTGATGCACTTTCCGTACTTCCACTCAGTACCCTTGGGGCACTCGCACTTCTTGGAGTGCTCGTTGTAGTCCTGACCCTTGGGGCAGTGGGGCTTGTCAGGCACACATTTGCCGTACTGGTCCTTGGTGCCCTTGGGACATGAGCACTTCTTGTCCTTCCACTCGTACTCCTTGTTGTCGCAGACACACTTGCCATAGACTTCCTTGGCACCATAGCCACAGTCTAGGCCGTTGCGCTCAACAAGGTAGTCAGAGTCATCCCGAGCCTCGAGACTGAAGTCATCGTCGGCTGAGGGAAGAGCCTTGACCGAAACGGTCAGGGCGAAGAGGTTGATGAGAAGGTATTTGATATGCATGATAGGCAACTGCAGGCCTTCAGCAACGAAAGTGGTGTTTGGGGGAGTAAACGAAGGAGGAGAGCGAGTGAAGGGGGTGGTCGGTCGAGAGAGAGACCAGTGCCTTTCTTGACTTGAGAGTGATGAGAAAAGGTTCGATTTGGGGAGGATATCGTGAGGTTTAAGTAGGAGCTGTTGACATACAGTATCAAAGCGTGAACACGAGATCTCGTGGACTAGCTTTCCATTCTCGTCAAGATCGTCCCAGCATCCAGATAGGAAGTCAGCTCATGCTACTTTGGGAAGCATGATGATCCAAGGCAATAGTTCCAAAGCTAATTACCTTTAGACTGTCCCCATTCTTGGTACTTTGCAGTGTGACATGCATGCCAATCCCAGCCTCAACTGCGGATGCCAACTGTCGGACTCGGGTTGCATATACCACGCCCAAGGAACAGGGAAGTCACAGCAGGACATGGGTTTGCCGTGCCAAGTGGTTGGTCCTTGGGCAAACCACAACAGCATGAGGCACCACGGGACGAGGATGGGCATCATAGAGCCATCCCAACATTATGCTTACTGAAGTGTAAGACTTGAAGTTGATCGAATGGGCCGGCTCTAGAACAGGTAAGAGTTTTGCCACGAGAAAAGATAACTCAATAAGGGTTAGTGCTCTTCTAATTTTACTCTGAGCAGAGCTCAAAGTGGTAGATGAGGCTTGAGTGACACTTGATTTTCTCCGCGATTCGACGGCTGGGAAAGCCCATATGCGAGTTAAAGCGGAAAGCGATGGCCCGGATGGGTACCATAGTTAGTAGCACAAAACAAATCGATGGGTGTTACTTGAAAATGACGGTTGTGACGCACAAGGCTTCAAGCCAACTGGTACTCTGGCTGCAGCTGAACGACATCGAGCATCACACCGATTCTGGAATACGAGGTTTGATGCAGTATTGGGATCTGCCCCAAGGCACTCTTACTTGGATGGTGCTGAAGCTGCAACATCTCGTTGGACACCGTTCAGATGTGTTAGCTTCGAGGCTCAAGTTGGGCATGCCCCGCGCATTGGTTTCCCCCTTGAACGATCGTTTAGTCTTTAGACGACCGTAAGGCTGGCTAATGCAGGCCGATGGACTCCTGGTCTCACCACTTTGCCAGGGGGTAGGTTTAGTTCTGTTCTCGTTGAGGTAGAGCTTGGGTAAGACAAGCATGGCCAGGGCCTGGCCTGAATGTCTCGGAGCCGTATCCTTGGCCTTGTTTCCCGTGCCGTCCCAGCGTTTGCACTGCCTACCGCAAGGGACCGTAAGCTAAAGATTGATATTTCAGGTACAGACCGTCCAAGCACGGAGGTACATAGATCCGATATATCAGATTAATCAATTGATTGGTTCTCTTTGATTAATTGCCAAGTGGAAGGCTCCGAATAATACGAGGCGGAGAAGGCCTTTCACAAACACGTCATACGAGACGGTCAATGATTGGCAGTTGAAGCAGCCACGCGAAAGGTACGGCTGTTGCGGGTGAAACATTACCACAACTGTTCAGTGGTAAATATAGCACCTGGAGGCTGCAGCCACACACATGTCATATTTGTCGAGGGGTTGGCGCCAGTAAGAGGAGACTAAAGTATGCAGCCACATTAACGTGCCAAAGAGGGGGAATATCAACCGACCGTCCCGGACCTCCGACAACCGATGCGGACCGATGGTCCATGCCGTGTAGGTAGTAAGCAGAGAGATCGAAAACGGACGAGTGATGTGATGAGAGTGAGAATCACTGAGTGAGACAGAAGCTTGCAGCCGTGGTCTGTCGATCCTTGATCGAACTAGCCTTCTCAAAAGATCTCTCCTGGTCGCTTTTTTCATCGCCCCGCCCGAGGGCCCGAAGTAAACTATCGTGTCGCTAGGACAGTGGACGCCCGCTCATGCACTCGTGGTTGGAGAGTCAGGTCTCTTGACAGGGGACCCCTGGTTTAATGGAGAATGGGGAGGGTCGGTAAAAAGAAACTCGATCGCGGGGCACGGGCAAGTCTTGGCCTGTTTTTAGTGTCTTTTGGGTTCTAAACAGACAAATGATATGTTAATAATGATGCTGTTATATCCAGGTTGGTCCCTCTTATTGGCTGTGTAGATGGAATCTATTCTTGATCTTCTGCATGTTCCTCGTTTAGATCATTCCCGGTTAGAACCGTTTAATTAGCCCTCCTCTTTCTTTTCTTTTTTAACTTTGGTAGCTTCTTACCTCCACTGCATGACGGTAATATCTTATTTCTTTCGCAGCGAATGCCCGATATGAGAAGGATTTCCACCCACACTGCCAAGGGTATTCAGCAAATACCATTTCATAATAGTGACGTTCCAACGCACCCTTTTGGCCCTTGCAAGGCCTAACTGAGCACACGCTGCGGGGAAGAAACCTGGCTCAGGTTGCATTCTATCGCAGCATGGCTACTCCTGGAGTAGGTCGTTCTAGCTTAGGCTTGGCAGCTTACATGCAGCAAAGTAATCAGGAGAGAGCTCAGCAGCCCAACAACCATAATCACAGCACAAAGTTTAAAGTTGGGTCGCTTAACGGCGGGGCTGTGCCTTTACCAGCATCTGGGATAATTGTCCGTCTTTTGAGCTTGGCCTGATTCCATCCAGGGCACAACGAGATATCATTGGAGACAGGAACGAGGAAAAGGGAGAGTCCATCAGCCCGTCTTGGCGGGATCGGCAGATCGAATATCACTTGTCTCTTTTCCCTAACCTTGCAACTTTATTTAACGCCTGCGTACAATAGTTGGATTGCCACAACTGCAAGATCCTTGGCAAGCAGAGGTCAGCTGATGACGGCCATAACATGAACATGAATGTTGAGTTGGATTTCACGGCTGAATATGCATCCGTCTCCATGTACCGATGTGTAGGCTGTCAATAGACAATGCATGTTGGCTCACTGTCAATGTCAAGCCAAGCCTTGTTTTTGAGCCGTTTATGCAGGCGCAATGTTTATCCTTACTTCGATGGAAAGTCGGGTCCAGCGAGTTCCGTGCCCGACCGGCCGAATTGCTTTTTTTCTCCTCATTGAGCTCTCATCACGTCTTAATCAGATCATCGAACAGGCATATGCCTTGAATTGCAAAAAGCAGTGTAACTCTATACCCGCTGATGCACAGCATCCGTTATTTACA
Organism: Fusarium sp. MBC 119; assembly: GCA_030411635.1. Classification (NCBI taxonomy): domain Eukaryota; kingdom Fungi; phylum Ascomycota; class Sordariomycetes; order Hypocreales; family Nectriaceae; genus Fusarium; species Fusarium sp. MBC 119. The sequence goes on from JAPERM010000177.1 coordinate 123,464, forward strand.
ATTGATCTTCATAGGTCCACAAGCTATACTACCATTAACTAAACATGAACTCACGTCTGCCTAACCATCTGATCTGCAGTGAGATTCTCAACATATTGCCTGAAATCGAGTCGGCCCACGTGCTGTAGGCGTCTTACACACATTGGACCTTTTTTCACGTAAGACACAGAACAAACAAGAGGTTGGAAAAAACTACCCATTCCCAAATAATAGTTCCCGATGCTATTGTCAATGCCGTCATATTGCCCGACATCCGATGCAGGCCGGAACCGCTAAGTGAGAGTAAGCAGCCTTTACTGGTATGTTTTTTCGACCATGCTGTGCTGTGCTGCACGCTGGCCAAGTCTTACAGCATACAAAGCTGAAAAGCCACCAACCGCGGACACACCGGATGCCCGTCTAGACTGAGCGTTGTGTGACATCGGGTAAGCAAGCCTTCAATACTCTATTCCAATTTCTGGCGTCAATGTCAGATGGGGTGATGGGTGAAGCTAGCCGGGCCTCAGAAGTAATGGCTTTAGGTACGCTGTGATTTGAAAATCTGGGTATCAAGCAACCCCCCCAACTTTGATGTAAAGTCGAGAGGGTCAATTGGAGAGCCTTCTTACACGAAGCTGCAGAATAAAGTTTGAAAATACGAACCGTGTAGCTACCCTGTAATATTGGTTCCTGCAAAAGAAATTATCTCGTAAGACAATGCTGTACTCAGGTAATGGCAGAGTGATTCATCCTGCTTTGGATGCAATTCAAGCGCCTTCGTGACGTGTAATCCAGCTGGCACCACAAAACATGTCGTTGAATTCATCTGTCACTGATATTGTTGTCTACAGGCTAAAAACGTGGACGAGCCATTATGGAAATCGTCCCTTGCATGCTGGTTGCAACACGACCAAATGCTATCCGCCACCTGTTTAGCATGTTGTCCGTTGAAGACAATTGTGCCTCTTCCCAAACTGACTTTCAACGGTCGTAGATGACCCAATTGAGACGCAGGAAGTATATCCGCTGATCAAAAAAGCTAACAAAGAGCTGTTCCTGAACCGTCGCGACTAGTGTCAATAGCGCCTTTGCTTTCAAAACCCGCGACGGCGCCAAACCATCCAGCCACGTCCCCAGACTGTGGCACAATATTCTCTATGTTATGTCATTTTGTCGTACACATTTTGGTTTCTCAACGGTCTGTAGATCCCGCATTCCAGAGAGTCAGATTTACCGGGTTTCCGGCTCCCAATTTCTGATCATGAGGCCGGGATCAGAAACGGCGCGACGATCAGGGGCGACCGATGAACTTCGGAATGTTGATCGCGATCTTAACGCGATTTTAGATACCTCATGGTCTTAATCGCTTTTATCCTGAGATAATGTGCAAGGTGTTGTGCCGTAATTCCGAGAAGTTAGGATCTCACAGCATTGCGATGGCCTGCAAATGCAGCGATCCCTTGTCTGCTGACATGGACTCACTGGAGTTCGGCACACCTGAATTACTGCAGAAAAGAAAACAAGTGAAAACAATCTATTGAACTCTACGTAGTGTTCGTCCTATTAGTGGAAGTGAGATGTTCAAGTATTGCGCATGCACATGGGGCGCATAGCAGGAGTTCTAGGTAGCAAACCATTCAGAGTATCGTTAACCATATCAATCTCACTCAGGATTAACAACGAGTTGAGGGTTACAAGTGTTAAATTCCCTTTTTCGCCAGGTCTACCAAGTCATCCCAAGTTATCCTTTCTTATGGGTGGTCAGGTTTGTATACCACAGTAGTCAGATCGGGGCGTGAAAACCCAGTTACCTTATCGCAATGTCAATTCAGTATACAAAGAAAGAATCCATCATACACTTAGTCGGAAGCTTAGTATTTAATCACGGAATCAACTCCCTTCTGTGACTCTCTCATATATAGACTAAACGCTTGAAGCTCAGCTCTTGGCTGTTTTAGTGATTCCAGTCTAATGCGACATTCTCAGGACTGCTTCTACCTGCTTCATTAGCTTCAGTAATCTGCAAGCCTCTCATATCTGTAGGGTCTAAGTGGTCCGCATCTGGGCCGTTGCATTCAAGACCTATAGGGTGACAGAGACGCGAGTAGGTGTACTGTATAGATGGACGAAGGGTGTACAAGCAAAGGCATCACCGCACCTCGGGGCGGGCTGCCTCCTAACGCATGTATGATTTGCAGGAGGATTCCGTAGTTCATCTATTCACATCAAAAATTTGGTTACAAAAGCAACATAACTCCAGATTCGGCTTCGATAAAATCTTCACTGGTGATGTCTTATGTGGTCAAAACGTAAAAGATTATCAATTATCTTATCAGGTAGCTGGTGCCACTTGAGCTCTATCTGTCTTTCCTTGGAACTTTGCTCTTTGATTACTGAGTTTGAGATCCATTGTTTCAGCCCTATCAACACATACAAATCTAGATACTGCAGAGCGACCACCAACTCAGCCTGCGATATCGATCAGCGGCATGTCGTGGTACGGGACTGATAACCGTACTTATAGTCCTACCTATATCTTAAGCTTAATTGGCCAATGCAGCTTGTGGCGTTCAATCTGGGATGACGCCATCACCGTTGTATATGTGGTGATATCTGCATCGTACGCGCGGCCCTTACACGCAAGTGTGCAACCACAGCGTAAGATCATCAATGCATGAAGAAGCAGGATCTAGCATATGTAGCGACGTTAGGCCCTGAAGATCTCTACACATGGTTGACGTTTCAACAAAGTTATGTGATGGTGTGTTCCTGTCAAAAATCAATAGTTTGCACGATGGTCTGCATATGTCAAAAGTGCAGCCTCTTATGCGATGTCACATTGGCGTTGTTTAGAAACTTCAATAATTAATTCAACTGACAGGTAAGACCGCGATGGTGACATTTTTGGCTGAATGATGACATTCTGGCTAGGAAACGCCACAGGGTCTAAAATGGTACTTTGGAATAACTGGTCAATTTGGCTAATCAAATGCATCGAAGGCCGACAAGCGGAAATATATTCCGACTATAAGTTCAGGTCCGTGATGCTTTAGTAGATAGTTAAGAGAGATATTCGAGCGACACTGGGTAACTATGATATAGCACTCATCAATGACACAATACTGTAATATATAATGCTCCCCAGTCAGAGGTTAACCTATTAACAGTGTCGACTTCCAAACGATAGTGAATCTATAGCAGTCAGTACTAACTAATCAATTGACGTATTAAAAATCATACAAACCTATATTACTCAGTCATCAGGCTGCCGATATCTTGACACAGTTACGTGGTGTTGAGAAAACCATCTGTGGCTGACAACTCGCTCAATGGTGGCAGTGCTTGGCCTAGCCACGACTTCGATTTGAATCTGGAACAAATATCCTCCGCAACGCCGCCTCTAAAGGATCGGAAAGAGCCATCACCCTGATAGGTAGATCCACAGAATTCAGATGAACAAGCTCCACCTGCGGCAAGGAATATACTTTATCCGAGGGTCTCGGTTACGGACGGACAGGCCTAGGCTACCCTAAAGCTGGAGAACATACGATCTGGGGCAACTATAACTCCGCTGTCGAGTGTTGGCATGCGTTTTACGTGATAGGAGAGTTTTGTATTCTGTAGCTAATATACCTACGTGTAACACTATACTATCGCAGGTCTCTGAACAGAAGGAAACTTGTTCAATGCGGCTTTGCGATCATTTCAACTTAATTGTATATATGCAGATACACAACGACGGGGTAAAAATGAGATAGCACCATCCTCTTAGTTCTTAGCTACATGGACTTGAAATATGTGAAACTCAGTATGAAGACGGAGTTAGTAGGTAGGTAGCATATCAGAAAAAATGGTATCTCTTACAATTGTTCTCGATTTCGTCTTCTTTCAGAACACGCTTATCACGTGATTCAGCGCCAGTGGAGCCGAGCGCGCCTGACCGGCACGTGACTCGGGGATGCTGCCCGATTGTCCTTGCACAGCCCCTTTCGCGGATGCGCCACTGTACCCAATTGAGTGGCTCGTTACGCGTTAGCCACATCTCGACAGGAAGACAAGGCTCTTTTAAGAATCGTTTCCTATCGGGTTGTTTTGGATATTATTCGCCATCGGCTTCTCATATGTACTGTATCATTACAAAAGAGAGTCACTGAGACTATGGGTTGGCCTAGCGACTCGGCGACGAAATCATAAAAGCGTTGATTGCCATAAACTGGCAACGGGTATAAATCTCAAAGACCATCCAGCAGTCTTCCTCCAACGCCATTGCTATGCGTAGCCCTCATCTATACATATATACATAGCCTCGTTTCAGTCGTGGCTCAAACAAACCTCGAGAGGATACAAATACAAATCGGCTAACAGAGAAACCGATATACTTTCTTCCACATAGGCCAACCCCTTCGCTCTTCTCGCTCCTGCTCAGACATTATGTGCGCACGAAAATACCGCCGCCCCGTATCTACATCCATATCATGGACGTGCACAATCCTGGTGCGATACCACAGCTTATGACAGCCATAAAACAAAAGAATAATGGGAATGGCCAGAACCTTGAGAAAGAAGTTCTGGGCAAGCCCAGACGGGCTCGTATCTATATCTGGCTCGTACACAGGTGACACGGCGATCCAAATTTGGGAAGCAAGGACGAGAACGTAACCAATCAAAGCAATCCATGCACCCGTGACACCGACGTGCGACTTGAAGGGGAGCTGATCGAGTGTGTGTACGTTATAAGCCCAAGCCTTGCGGAAACGGATGTAACATAGACAGATACTACCCCATGTGAAGAGGGTACTGAGCGCGCTGATAGAAAGAAGCCAGTTGAAGATGGCATCGTGGAAGCTGACATCAGCAAGAAAGGAGAGCAGACCGATACACGACGCGAAGAGGATAGCCATCAACGGACGACCTTGTCTATCCACGTAGGCAAAGATCTGGGGCGCATGCGATTGCTCAGCCAAAGCAGCTAGTGTTCTTGAGGAGCCGAAAACAGCCGAGTTACCGACACTGATAACAGCAACGAGGATGATGGCGTTCATTATGCTTGGAAGGATCGTAGTGCCAGCCTTCTCAATCGCAATGACGAACGGACTAGCAGTAGCATCAGCGACGTTATCACCACCCACAAGACGCCTATCATCAGAAGGCACCAGTAGCCCGACGAGCATAAGAGCGACGATGTAGAAGATAGTGATACGCCAGAAAACCTGCTTGATTGCTGTAGGCAAGGACTTGCGTGGGTTAGCCGTCTCAGCAGCGGCAAGACCGATGAGTTCGGTGCCGGTGAAAGAGAATGCAGAAGTCACCAGGACACTGCAGAAACCTTTGAAGCCGTTGTTGAAAGGGCCCGGGTTACGCCAGTACATGCCACCGATGTAGCCACTTTCGGGTTCGCCGCCGATGTTGATGACAATAGCCATTAGACTGCCTGGTTAGCAATCATGTCGGCTCATAGGAGGGGTTGACGTACATGAAGCCAACGATGGCGGTGATTTTAACGAGGGAAAAGATAAACTCGGCTTCTCCGTAGGTTTTGACACCGAAAAGGTTGATGACGACGATGGATAGTAGGAAGATGGCGACGAATATTGATTTGCTGAGAGCTGGGTTCCAGTATCCTATTGTGAATGCACCAGCGATGATCTCTAGTGGTAGGATGAACAGCCATTGCAGACAGTAGCTGCGCGTCATTAGCATTAGACATTGAAGAGGAACTAGGCGAGATATCTTACTTCCAACCCATAGCGAATCCCCATGAGGGATCTAGGAATCGCGTCGAAAATGCCGAGAATGAACCAGCGATCGGAAACACCACGCATAGCTCGCCGAGGGACTGCATCGTGCAATACTGCATGGCTCCGATGAGGAGATATGAGATGAGAACACTTGCCGGACCACCTCTATACAGTGAACCACCTGATGCGACAAACAGACCCGTTCCTACGTCCAATTAGCGATTATCCTCCTCTAGTCTCGAGGTAATTGAAGCCATCGCGACACTTCCGACAAAGCCGAGCCATGCCGAAACGAGCTAAAACTCACCAATCGAACCACCAAACGCAATCATCTGCAAATGCCTCCCCTTCAATTCCCTCGCCAGCGCCGTGTTCGCCGTCTTTGCATTCGCAGCTCTCAAATCGTAGAACCTCTCCGGCGCATCCGTCGGTAGATATCCCGGTCTCGGCTCCGCGCGCCGAAACCCATTGAACCAACCTGTGCCGAAATCCTTGGACTGCTTATGGCCGGCCGATATGCTCCATGACGAGCCCATCTCTATGTTGAGATGCTTCATGTCGCGCGGTAGGACGTTGTCGCCCTTCATTGCGGAGGGCGACGCGAGAGGTTTTTTAATTAATTTGTAAGAACAGGCGGGGAAGGATGGAGTAATATGGGGAAGACGGGTTGGGGAAAAAGAAACGAGGAGATGAGAATGTTTGCTCGTGGATTGGTAACAAATGACGTGCAGACGGATTAGTTTTGTGCGATGTGACCGGTTTGTTGTTTCATTGGGGATTGGGATGTAGATCAATCAACGGGTAAAAAAATCTTCAGTGAGTTATCTTCTAGAAGGCTTCTGGAAAGCTTCTGGTGATGCGGCCGGTTTGCCACGGGCGCAAACCCGAGCAGACTGTCGAGTTGCAGTTGAAGATGGCTGCGCGACTGCCGATCACACGAGTAGTAAAGGCGCGAAAGAGGACGACAAGCGAACCTCTTCACCTACCATGCAATGCCAGAGCAGATATCCCCCGTCGTGCTGTCGTTGAAGATCACACGACAATAGTATTGAAGAGAAGAAATGGCACGTCTATGTACGGATGCTTGGTCTTGAAATTAGAGTAAGCAAGTGGAGGACACGATCAAAGCGCAACGTTTCAACGGGGACGGGATCAGCAAGTTCCACTTAGATGAAGATACTTGCGCCGTCTCTGATTTGTCTCGAGGGGAATTGCTGGACCCAGAAGATACAGTCTGTTGGTGGTTCGTGCACTTTGTAGTGGGTTCTTTATTGCCTCACTGTTTGCGACGGTCCCTGCTGAGGCTTAGTACTAAGCGTGGTGTTTAGCTCGTCGCACTTATTCCCATCTCCAATAGCCATCGTGAACCAGATGGGAGGCTCAGAATTAACCTCATTGTCGCGGCTCAACATGCGGCTGGCGCCTTGGAGAGAGAGGCCGCTTGATCATCTCATGTCAGACCTGGAAAAAAGAAGATTGTGCCCGTGGGGAACAAAACTGACGATATCCACATGGTACCGCACTGGGTCCGGGGATGGGCTGGTCCCCTGAAGCCATCGTGGTGGGCGGCTCCGTTGTCATTACGTACAACAATCGAGGTTCGAGGTTCTGGACTTACCTACGACATTTAAGTAATTAGAGATGGTATCAGATATCAGAGACACCCTGGTTATATCACACGTGGGTGGGTATGGGGAAATCGTCCCATGATGCGGAGCTATTGCATCAACAAAGTAAATCGTAATTGTTGGCTACTGTAGGTAAGGTAAGCTGATCATGTCCCCTGGACGTCATATAACCTCCCAAATAATTATGTACAAGAATCAAGCCATGTATCATACCCAATTATTGTCATTAGTAAGTGTCTCAATTGCTCCTCGGGCTCGCTTGCGCTCTTTGGACTTCTCTTGAACCGCCCGCGATCACAGCCGACGGCGGTTGTCTGTACGGAGAGTCATCGCGAGAAATATCCATGGATTCTTGAAAATGATCGCGGGTGATCAGCTCCTCGTGGCTCTGCGTGGGACTCACGGGACGCTCACCCGACTTGCGCAAGTCTTCATCTTTGGAGATGGAGTCGCTGGTGTCGTGCGTCTTAGCCCAAATACCCTCCGTCGTCCTAATTGGCGGTCCCTCAATCTCATCCTCCCACTGGCTGTGGCCTGCCGTGCGTGTAAGTTTTGTCGGCACCGATTGCGACCGTGAGTTAGAGTAGCCAGAGTAACTGTTAGACTCCTTGAACTTCTTGCGCTTGACACCGCTGTCGCGCAAGAAAGACCCCAGTGCGACAATGTTACCGACGGCCGTCGCAGCGAGGATCTCGATGGATGCCCACATGGATCGTACAACCTGACTCCCATTCGCTTCGATGATGTGCGGTATCCGGTAAAGCGTGATGCCGACGGTGAGAAGTCCAAAACTGAAGAGCATGATGAGAAGGACCTTGCGCTTGGTAGCAATCTGCGTCGATAGAATGATGGGAATAGGAAAGGCGATAAGAACAAGGTCGGTAAAAGCGTTGCAGGAGCCCATGGTGAGCATCTGCACAAAGCCCTGGCGACATTTGGGTCCAGGATCGGGCGTGACCTGCCAGTAGTGGGGAAACGGTTGGCATTCAGCGAGACCACTGATGAAGACGGCGACAAAGGTGATGCCAAGAGTGGCACGCATGGCGGTGATCATTATGCGATGAGACTTGCGTCGTGTCGCACCGGCAAGACGCTCAAAGAACTCGAGTGTCGTGAGTTTGAGGATCCAGAGTCTGGTATTGTTAACGATGCGTCCCGACGAAGTGGCCGCATACTTACATGGTTGCGTAAAAGGTTCGGCTGGCGATGACCATGCGACTTCCCAATACCCTCTTGTCGATATCTTCTTGACTGAGATCAAGCCCATCAAGATTAACATTATTCGTCCCGTTCTTGAGAACATAGTGTACACAAATCGCCCTCAGCACCAGCGGCACAAGCGCGACTGCAACGATCTTGTCCTCCTTGAGTAGCTTCTCAACTCGTACGTATCGACCCGACATTCGAGTAAGGATAATCGCCATGCAGAATATAGTAATCCACCACGACACCAGCAGTGTCGGCTTGTCCTCGCTGAATTCCCGCGCATCGGGAGCATCCGAGTACAGCGACATGATGGGGAACTCGTGGGCCGATGCCCTTTCGTATAAAAGGATTGTCGATGAGCCTGCTCAGTTATCGATGCGCAAGTAATTAAAAGAATGACAGTAAAAAACGACAAAAGCAACGGCGATCAGAAGGAAAAAAGAACGAGGGATTCAAGGGTTCTTGCATCAACGGCATGCGGGACATTAATGGCTAAGACAGCCGGATCGTCCAGCCCTGTCAATGAAGAGCATATCAAGAAGTGAACAAGGGGTCAATAACCCTGGTCAACTTTATCAGGGCCCAGACATATTCGTTGCGCCGAGAAGGACGGAGGTGGTCAGCCTGAGCGGCACAGCTTCTTCGACCGTTGGAGATGGCGCATGCCAATGGCGAAGCTTCAGAAGGAGCCGAGTCTAATGCCAGGGGTACACACCATCGGATCGCCCTATGGGACTCGAGATACGCATTGCAAGAACAGATCTGCGGGCGGTTGTGTATTGTTCCGTGGCTCTATCTTTGATCTGATGAACGTAAGAGGCGGTGTTTGAGGACCTGGCGATGAGTCTAATACGGTCGCGTGTGAAACCGTTACCGGTAGTTTGGTCAAAGCATCCATGTCTCAAATCCCTCAATCGTATCATTAACTGTGCGCGTATACCTAGTGTGCGTTACATGACCTGCCATATCGGAGCTTGTCTTGTTGAGAAGTGTCCAAGCGGCACATTCCACGCGGAACTACGGGCCCATGCCACGCTGAGAAAAGAACTTTCATTGACAGCCAGGGGCATCCCTATTCTTTCCCAGCGACGTGCAGCTGGCGACATCGGAAGAAAGCATCGTGTTTGGTTCGGTATCTCAGGGATCAAAGCGCGGCAAATGGGTCGTGGGCCGAGGTGCGGGTGAGTCTTGCCCGTTGAAGAAACTGCAAAGATAATGTGGCGGCAAGGATTAGGCGTTGAAGAGGCAAATCGAGAGTGGTCTTATTGATATGGAGCATTTTATTGTCTTCTCTTGACCTGTCGGGCATCTGAGGTAAGCTCGCGTCGTGAGTAAAATGTCGTGTTGTCAAGAAAGACGTGATTGAAGACGACGCTGTAATCTCCAGCGATGACAGCGTCGGGAAAAATTCCCGGGCCAATAATGATGGCCATCACTTTGGAAGAGTGCTTCGTCGAAAGATTGGCCCTAGCAAACCTCGTCACGTCTAACGATACCATGCATTCTAGTGTTGGTTCGCTGACGTTGCCTGCTCACACGTGGGAATTGCGCCTAATCACGAGCTCAAGATCCAGTCCCGTCGGTGCCCCCAGCTAAAAAGGATTTGTAACATTCTTTTTGCAGGATTAGCGAACATTGGGTCTGGGGAAATAAAGATTAACATTTTGGGGAAACGAGTTTCTATGTGTCGTCGACTCTGGGGAAAAACATGGAGAGTCCATAAGGCCAGCCATAGAAAGCCTTTGTCGTTACATAAAGAGGACGTAACAGTTTGAGGCCTGGTAAAAGCTCCCAGATCCGCTGGGTGGTGTTGTTTTGACGGGTGGGAAGCTTTTTTTCTTCAAGAGGGGCGGATGGGACGCTATTGGTGCGCTCGCAGTGTCAGGGGAGGCCAAGGCTAAAAGACCCCTGTAGCTCTGGGCCTTCAGGGGGCTTGGCTGGTGGATGTGCCCCTGCGTCGGAGTTCTTTGACAGTCGCCCACCTTCTGGCCGCTTATCACGGATAATTCGGGCATTTTGTGCAGTAGACCTTGATTTGATCGCATCTTTTTTACGAGCCTTGATACCTCACTAGAGGTTTATCGTCAATGTTTGGTCTATTTACGATCCTAGTCTTCTAGCCATGTCAATAGCCTGCTTGGAATACAATGCGACCGGAGGTTAATGAGTCTAGACGTGATGGGTCCGTCCCTACCTGAACTCACCGCAGATGACGATGCAGCCCTTCTCAGCTCGCCTCCAGCTTCTGTCCCAAATAAGTCTTGCCAAGCACTTTGCTGATCTTGGCTCTCCCTTATTATTAAGAGTGCAACACACCATGTTTGGAGTTACTATTCACTGTTCCATCGACAGCTGCCATGATCGGATTACCGTTCCTACGGGCCCGTAGGAGGACTACCTTAGCGTCGGACACTCAGAGTGACAGCCGAGGCTAAAGTGCTCAAAACGGGCACCTTCCTGTTTGGTGTCGCTCTAAGCCCACAACCGCAAACCGTTTGTTAGTGAAATCGATAGCGGCCGTTTGGTCTTGTGTCTGAGTTCTGCTCGGCCGATTTTATGGTCGCTTGGACATTGACGAGCCAATTCGGCGTGAAAACGTTAGCTAGTCTTGTGTAACTACGACCGGCCCAACCCTGGCTATTTGTGGTAAGAAAAGTTACCACTTCAAAGTTCTTAGAATTCCAGAGCGGAAAAGGAATTTACACGCAGTTGAAGGTCATTTTCGCGTCGCGCTAAATTATCGCTCTCCAGGTACCTTAACAGTAGGTAGTCGATGATGCCGCAGCAACCTCATCCCTGAACATGAGCGTGTTTTATGTTCTCACGGCAAAGTCGAGAACCAGTGGCTGGAGAGGTGATGGAATAAGATTCTGAAAAGATAAAGGATTCATTGCTGAGCGTTGAGGTAAACTGAGTTCTTCATTATTGCCGAAGTTGGCCTCCTAGTTCAGTCGCTTAAGCGGCGCAAGGCACATTCATCGTTTGGTGGACTCGGGATGCAGCCATTATGTCTTTCGGTCATTACCTTGAATATCAGTGTCAGCGCCCCTCCTTCGACAAGCTTCAAAGAAGTGTATCATCAATCGGGTCGTGAGTTCGCATTATTGGTACAGCGATTTGCGCGAATGGGCATTTCATACCCCCGCTTCCTTGGCTGTGTAGAGGCTGAGTATGACGTGCTGACAATCAGCCTAACATACATGGCCTCAACATCGTCCGTTCAAACGTCCCAGAGACATAATAAATAGTAAAAGTGGGATAAATCCTGTAAATACTACCAATAACTAAGTCAACATTGTCTAACCCATCATCATGACGACTCAAGATTCCTCTGACAGTTTTGGAGCCATCGGCGCTGACCCGCTAGTGCTGTCCGTAGCCTCCCTACATTTTTCCATAGTCTTTGAATGGGCAGCCTTATTGCCACTGGCCATTTATCTCGCCAGCAGTCGACTCCCGCATCGATTAGTTGGTCAAACTGCCTTGACGGGCTACGTTCCTATCGCATTGTTCCCACGCTTAGGAGTACTGGGAACCATCGCCGACTTCCTTCAGCAAGGCCAGGAGTTCTTCGACCGTGCATCTTCCGTTAACGAACTTCGCCGGAAGGTCTGGGACGTCAACTGGGGTAGCATATTTCCCTGTGCCAACGGAGCCGTGGCGGCTATGCTTAGCGCTCATGCACTTCGAAACGTCAACGTTCAGAAGGTACCGGAAGACGTGGACCACATCGCAGACTCGCAAGTGTCTTTCAAACCTCTCAAGCCCAGTAGCTCTTTTCGCCGATATCAGAAGCTTCACATTTTGCGGTTCACCGAAGCTGCGAAGCAAGAGAGCCATGCACGACGCCTTTGGGATGCCTTTCCTACCGTCTTGGAAGTGCTCCTCCTCGTCGGGCTTCTAGGAATCAGCATTGTCTGCTTTTTCTTTGGGATTTACGGAACTGCTGCTGCCATATTTCTTGCGGTTCTTTTGCGCGTCAGTAGGCAACTCATGGTTATCGAAAGACCGAGTGGATATCTGAAGAATAACGAGGGTGACCTCCCAGGCTGTATGCTGGTCTCTCTTAATGAGAACGCTTCGACATGGTATCTTTATATCGGTTCTCGTGGAGTTATTGATACCGTTCTCAACAAGACCATGGTCCAGGACGTCAAATCTCCTTTGGGGATCTGGCATGCTTACGGACTACGAGCCTTGGAAGCACTGCAGGTCCTCATCATGACCTATGTAGCAGCCCAAAAAGGCTGGGATGGAGTCGCATTGCTCTCTCTTGTCGTCGTTGCCTGGCTGGTTGACTGTATAGCCTACGACGATGACCGTTTAGCTGCACGCTGGCTAAAACGAGAGGGAGTGAAGATTGACGCAACGACTCTACAGTTTAGTGGTCGAACACCTATGATCGGAACCATTCAAGCCTTGGGTAACCAGAAATCCGCGACGTGGATGGACGGAATTATTGCCCCTTCGACTCGCCGTAATGCATGGCTTCAGAAATTAGCATCCCAGGACGTTGACCCTATTCTTGAGAAGGATCTCAGTGCAAGCGATAGGGAGTGGATCGATTTGAATGAGAAGTTGACTCTCGTGGCACGAGATATGATCCCGCCCGATGTAAAATCTGAAACGAGCCTCTGAAGCGATTCTAAACGACAAGGGCTCACATTATAACACACATTCTTCTTTCTTATTAACTTTGTATTGTTTCTATGTTTCTCTGATTTGCTCACGAATATATGAAAACCTTTAGCCTCTAGATATAGATACTGCTTTTTATGAAATCCTTTGCCTTTTTGCCTGGGTTTCTTGTGTTTCGGGTGACCTCTGTCTTGTGTTCCGCTCGACATTCTCATCTTCACGACGGCCAACTGAGATATTCAACACGTACTCTCTCCGTGTGCTCTCCGGTCCCAGATTCTGCAATCTCTTTCGTGGAGGCTTAGGAAGGACATGTGTACAAACAACCAGGCTCTCTGTCTCCTTCATTGCGCCCACTGGATAGTCGGGATTTGACGGCAGATTAAAATGGATCTGTTCTGCTAGGGCATTGTATGTATCAAATGCCTCACCCAGCGGATCTCCTAACCGTTCCCACGTTCCCTCTTGCCTCGTCAAAATCCCAACATGTGGGAAACAATTCTGCGTGAGGTTGATGATGACATCCAGTTCATACTTGGTTCCTTCATCGTCAAGTTCAATGTTGAGGAATATTACACTGTTAGGCTTAACCGAAAGCTCTTCTATCTTCACACCTTCAACTAATTCCTGGCGAAAGCCGTCGCTCAGAAGCTGTATGTCGTGATTTGCAACAGAAGGACCGAAGGTCGCGGCATATTTGGCAGTCATGTTGACTTGCTCGGGGCATTTAAGAACAAACATCGACAAGTCGGCGAGCAGATTTGACTCGTTGTTAGCACGGATCAGTATTGGTTCCCGACTGCGTTCTTCATTCCAACCATTGTACTTGATTTGATTCATGTCGCAAAGCTCATCGATGCGTATTCGATGGTAAACGTCGGCACCAGCGTCGTAAATGAGATATATCCCAACCTCTTGATCTTGAGCACTGCTGTCAGACCTAACGCTGCAATCAAGTCGAATGAGACTTTCATTGAAATTGCGTTTATGTCTCCAGTGTTTGGCGGTGATTTCTAAACCTCGATTCGTCATGGAGAAAGTGTTCCCGTAGTGTCCTAGCGACTTGATCTTCGAAGCATCCCAAAAGTCCCTAATTGAGCGAGCGAGTATCCCGCATCCAGACCCGGAAACTGTGACAAAGAATCAATACCGGGCGTTTAGTAAATGAGAGCTTTGGCTTACCTTGATGTTCGGGGTAGAGAGGATGCCCAGTGATTGCTTGTGGCTCTTTCCAGGCAAACAATGAGTCATCGTTATAGACCATAATTAACTGGCGCTGCAGTCTATTAAACGCTTGCCCTCTTCCTTCCCCATAGATGAGTGGCAGACTGATCCCAAATAGACCTAGCAATGAGTATGTCTCATCCTCTTCGACCGTTGTTTCGCGCCCCGAGGCCCACGATAATCTCATTGCTGTGGAACAGGCACCGAAATCTGTTGGGTTGAACCCTGTCAAATGACATGCTTCGATATTGCTGGCTTGTTCGATCTCCAGGGCCCAGCTCTCACGAGTACCAATACGGCGCCATGCACGGTCAACAAAGACCAGATAATGGGGGGCAAGGAGTTCTTGCAGAGTCCAGCCCCGGGTAAACCACTTGGCAGTGACGAAAATGCCCTTGAGGGCTACACGGAGCGGACTGGTCGGGTTGGCGACGTTCAGGCCACCGACTGTGTGGTCAAGATCCCCGCTCTTGGGCAGATCCATAGCCTGGATGTCTCTAAGAACATCCAGATCCCCAAGGTGGGCGTAACAGATACCGGCATTCTGATACCACCGAAACATAGCATTAATAGCTTCTTGAGTGTCAGCTGGATTAGTCTTATCGATGCAGCAGGTGTCCATCCAGGCCCATTCCCAACCATCCTTGGTAGCACGGTCGCAGTATTCTCTCAGCTTTGACCAGCCTTTCTGTTTGTACACATCATTTTTGATATCGACGATCCTCGTTTTCATGTCCTGATAAGTGATTTCATCCTTGGATGATATCCATGTATGCGAGAGAATGGCGTAGGAAGGGAAAGGAAAGGGGATGTCGCTGGCCTCAAAGAGCTCGTAGGACCTGGTTTTCAGAAGTCTCATGTTAGGTCAGGGTTTGCTGAACACATGGATTGAGGAAGGTTGGTTTAGTGTCCAAGATTGCATGCAGCTGGCGTGGGGCTGGTTGCCAGACAGCTGCATGCTGACCCCCAAGATGCGGGAAAGAGATCTTCTGGGCGGCCACACTATCCAGGCTCTCCAGATTAAGGCTCAGCGTGAGCATAAGGCACTGACTCGTTCCAAAAACCGGAAATTGCAGACAGGCGAGATATCTTCGGCCTTATTGGTCACTTTCTACCCATCCGAAATACAGCCCCTGTTTGATTGGCTAGCGTACACCTCTGCCCTACAACGCCATAGAATTTCAATAATTCTTAGCTTTTTAAGTAAAACAGCTATTAAAATGTTAAAAAAAAGCTAGCACAATCCTAGAATAGAGGTATCTTTGTACAGCAGAAGTAACCTATTATTCATTGTTAAACTTGGGAAGGATTTAATATATTTCAGAGACATGGCTTGCAGGTAAGTATACGCTAGACAAATAAACAGGGGTTGACCTGTATCAAAGCTCCATTTAGGCTCCAGCTTGATTAAGCGAGAGCTTCGGCGCCCGGCCAATGAAACCAAAGGCAGATGCTCGAGTCCCCAAAATCTTTTTTTCAAGAACTTGCGTTTGAGCCGTAATAATAAATATGCAAGAGAGAGTCAAAAGAGCCAACGGTCACGCCTTACTACCCGCCTCACTCTTTTCTTCACACTACACTATGACTCCTGTGCTCCTCTGCAAGATTTTATTGGCTTCATCTCAGTCAGGCCCCACAGTAAGTCTAATCTGCCTGATACCTAGACGTGACACAGCCAAGAAATCACCACGACCACAAAGATGGAACTGTCTTGTACTCATGGCCAATAATGTCGACAGTTGTCGCTCGGCGCCGATTTGTCCATTTTGAACAAGTCGGAAATTCTCACTTGCTGAGCCGTTCCTTGGGGTCAAACAAACGGGACAGGCTTGGACTGGTTTTAATGCGGGGACCACTGATTTTGGTGTAGCTCTGTGCCTCCTCACAGCACCGCATTTGACATTTTCGGTACCTCTATCACGCGCCAAATTGGTAGTAAAGAGAGATATCGTTTCTTTCTGGGCATTCTGATTGGCTTGGTGGTCTGCTGTTGGATGGTATGGAGGCACCCAGGACCTCAAAGAGATGATATCTAGCTCTGTAGGACTATGCTCGTAGCCAATAATCTTCAAGGTAGTCACTCGGTTGCCAATATTTTCATTGCTTCACCGCCTTTGCTGAGCCGTGGTCCGTAACACACAGCAAGCTCTGCCTACACTGAGTTGCCAATATTGGATGGCAATAACCGCATGTTTTCCTAATTTCCAACGTCACGTCTGCAATGCACGGCACGCAGGCAAAACAAAGCCGGTCTCATCTCCTTAAGCGCACAAAGCCATTAACTTGGTAGAATCAAGCATTAATATAAGTATAAGAAGTGCTTGAGTTGAAGCAGTCTCCTACTTGATGTAAAGTACGCACAATCTGCCGCGCGTTACGAGCTATCCTAGTGTTGAAGCGCTGGTCGCGAATGCCCTCCGCGAGCCCTACCAATGATGTTAACTCAAAAGTACGGGCTAGGTTCGACCTCTGTACGAGCACGTGCCTGCTCCACTAGGACAACCTTTCGAAGCCACTGAGGCAAGGAACAGCTCACCTACTTCCATCTGTCAATTTTTGAGATGGTATCCTCGACTACCTATTGGATGCCTGGGATGCGGATGTGGTACCACCACTGAAGACATCCTAGAAAAGTATCAGTAGGCTCACGGGTCGCCTCATTGATGGTCATCATACCAGGAGCGACTGAAGCGTATCATCTGACGTGTCTCTTCCCTTGCCAAATCCTCCACCAACTAGTTGCAGTTTTCTTCTCTGACGAAATATAACATCGGCCTTCGACTAATTAGCTGATGAATGGGGTAAGGAGAGCCAATTTCAGACCTGTTCAACAGTTTGTGCCACAATGTATCGGACAATAACAACTTGAGAAGTCTGGTCGAGCCGAAGTGCTCTTCCGATAGCCTGAGATTCAATCGAAGGGTTCCATTGTGGCTCCAGGAGATAGATACGTGATGCAACGGCGAGATTCAATCTAGAAATTGTCGACATTTCAGAAACAACGCGACTAAAGGTACTATCAGTGAACACTTACCCCACTGCACCAGTTCCTAACGTCATCAGTAGGATATTTGGGCCATTACGGGATTGGAAATCCTTCAGAACGTTGCTGCGTTCAGTTACAGTACGCGAGCCATGGATGATGTCGTGTCGTATTTCATGATGAGAGAGAAGCTCGCTAACGAGGTTGAGTGTCTTCTTCCAGCAAGAAAAGACAATGCTAATTTGAACTGCTTAGCTTTGCTGGGGAAAATAATGACTGTATAGGACGAGGTACCTCTTCTGCGTAGCTTCTGCACGAACATCAGCCAAGAGTGCGAGCAATTTTGACGGATAGTTGTTGGTAGAGCGAGCGTCATGGTTATCTCCTCTGCTGTTAGGGTTGTTTTGCAGATCAACCAGTGGCGAAACTCCCAAAACTGGCGTTTCATTTCCAGGCAAACAAACTGGACATTGAGCTTTTTGTGCACGATGTTGAGGTGTGCAATTGCGACAGACTAGATGGCAACAAGGAGATACGAAGATTCCACCATCGGCCTTGCCAGAATTGTCGATAAAGTATATGGTTGCAGAGCAATACGCACAGAGGTTCTGCTCATGTTGTTGCAGATACGCCAATGCTTCGTCAGAGTCGGATGGAAGTCCCGTTGGATCAACTCGTAAAGCGTCGTTTGAGTTGCCATTGTTGCAAAACAGTCGTAGTTTGAGAATTGATTGAAGCACTATAGAGCTGATCTTGCTCTTATTGTATCCGCTCACTACCATTTCTATCTGTGTTCTACCTTGCTGAACCAGATTATTGTACTCCTGCCGCTCGGAAGGAGTGAGATACACCTTTCGAACATGTGACAGAGGCCGTGGCAATGGCAGAAGTTCTCGTGTCCTTCGCAAGCAGATACTTTCAAGTAGCGTTTGGAGATTTTTAAAACGGTCTTTCGAGGACGAAGTCGTTGGGCTTGTAATGAATTTCTGAAATGTGGGAGCTTTACTCAAGATTGGCACCTTGAGGAAAGACGCCAAGGCCCCAAGATCTTCGATGCTGTTCTGGATCGGCGTTCCTGTAAGACACCAACGGTGCTTTGCCGGAAGCGCAACCACAGCCTTGAATTGGTTGGTTCGGCGATTTCTAATGTCATGAGCTAGGAGAAACGTTGTTTGTCAGTTAGGCAAGAAAAAGTTACTTTCATAGCGCTCAACATACCTTCATCCAAAACAATCCTGAACCAGTTGATTTTGGTTAGATCACTGTTTCCTCGAGAGAACTCGGCCGCTACTGTGGCGTAGGTGGTGAATACTACCGCCTGCTGGCGAAGTAGATGTTTTTCTCGATACCTTTGTTGACCGAGGTGCTTGTGGAATGAGAGACTTCCAGGATAGGAGTGTCTTGTTCATCTGTCAGTTGATCCCCCAGGGCATAATAGATATAGGGTAAAACGTACTTGCGGATCTCGTTCACCCAATTGTCAATCAAAACTAACCATAAATCAGCTCAGGTTCACATCCATAACAATCATGCCATCTGTTAGGTCCTACGCGAAGATGGCACTACAATGAGTGTCGCTCTAGAGTGGGTACTCATGCGCTGTTGACTTGAGATTGGCCGGTCCTCGGAGACCACAAATCTCTCAGCCCGATCCAGAGAGCCTGCGATAGTTGACAAAATGACGAGGGACTTCCCTAAACCCATTTCGTCTGCAATGATACCACCCTCAGCTTCTTCTTGATTGGGACGTTTTGCTCCACTGAAGACATGCTGGTAACTGTGCGATAACCGGGTGAATAAGATGCAATTGCTGCCGAGTTTTGATACTTACAAAGGCTCATCCGCATCAACGTCATTGTACTTCCAGAGGCTTAGTTCGGAGGGTACTTGACCGGTTTCTCGCTTAATAATGAAGTCTACTGCTTCTCTCTGATGGCTGAAGTGAATACAAAATCAACGTAGGTTCTACTAAGGCCAGATTAAGCATGGCTTACGGGTGAAGGGCACTTCTAATACGTCGATCGACGAGAATGTCACCAAGAAGAGCTCGATGTGATAGTGAATCAAGAATCTCATCAACCGCATCGGAATCATTGACTTGAACTTCCTCATCAGCAGTGTGATTCGAGGTCCCCACCACCTCCACTGAGGAAGAAAGCAGGGTTTCAATCGGGACTTGGCTCGGATATCCGTCCATTCGAAAGAAGTGCGGGTTATAGTACTCGACGTCGCCCAGTCCATATCGGGGAAATTGGAGATAGATACCCGATTTTGACAAGATGTCACCAACCTTTTCAGCATCTCTTTGGCTTCCATAAATGTTGATCTCTATGGGAAGCTTGGACTGGACTGATGTACGCCAAGAGTTTGCCGTTACATCCCAGATCTCATCTGGAACGTATGCTTGGATACGGACTTGCTGCTGAGCAACAAGGGCGTGAAAACATCTGCATATGCCTTTGTTCAAGCGTGCGAATTTGATACCGCTGTAATCCAATGCAAAATAGTGATTTTCTGGCACAATAGCGAAGGATCTTGATGATTGGCATTGGGTTAGAATTCCGTAGAATTGCCCATTCAGTAGTGCTTTCTCGCCGACAATCTACATGCCGGCCAATTAGTTCCGTTTTCTTTCTAATTTTTCAATTTTTTCCCCATCTCGTCAAGCCTTACACATCCGAAACACCTGTTTTCTCCTGCTCTGGAACTTATCCCGGTGTCCTGCTGAAAGTTCGGTGTAGGCGTGGGAGTGTACGAGTTCTGCTCGTGTTCTACGAGCAGCCATGACCGTTTCAGAGAAGATTCTTGCATCTCCAATATGAAAGAAAGAAGTTGATAAGAGATCTTGACCATGCGAACTAGACTTGAAGTAATGAAAGGGAAGATAACGCGGTGTAAGGTTTCAACCTGACGCTTGCTTACTGAGTTGGGAACGCCATGATTTACCCCGCACTTGACTTTAGGCAGCAACCAGTCCAAGGACTCCTGCTGTTTTATTCATCTTCGATATAGATCAAGTGTGATAATTGTGTTGATAGCGGGATAAAATCTTAAACGCATGAGCCGCTAGATCCTTCCCGTGCCCACTTGCAGCATTGGTTTTCTTGAGTTCCCCATCTACCACGGCAGCCGCATCCTTTTACGTTGGGGCTACCTGACGCTTTGAGGTGTCCATCCCGCTTTCAATGGAAACAAACGACCCCAGCTCACCCGAATTTGAGAGAATACTTGAGAAATTCAAGAAGCCTTTAGCGAAAAAGTATCAGGAAAGCTTCAAGACCACTACGCTTGAGGTTCTGAGAGGGAGCATCGCTGATATACAGACTCGACAGCATGCGCAACGGCAGCTCCAAAACTTGAACAGGCTGATTCCATTCCTTAAAGCTATCGAGCAGTATGGCGAGGTGATTCAGGTGTTCTGCAAGAGCAAGGAGATCATGCCGTTTATTTGGGTGAGCAGGTTCCTAAGTAACATGCGAGACATAAGAGCTCATTTCTGTACAGGGACCGGTCAAGTTCTTGCTGGAGGTAATTATACGCAACGCGGCCAAGATTCAAGACTGACTTCGGTGTTTAGACAGCGAGTTCATCGGATAGAGCATTCGGCGAGCTTCTCAACGTATACGAACATTTTGGGGAAGCCCTGCCTCTCCTTTTCCCATATCAAGAATTCTTTCGCACCAGGCCTCACAAAGTGCAAATTCTATCACTCCTATATGAGGATATCACCAAGTTTCACCGAATAGCTTTGGGTTGTTTTCAGCGACGTTGTCAGTATCTCTTTTCTGTTTAGTAGCCTTTGAATATTACTAAAAGTGGATGTTTAGTATGGGAAAAGCTGTTCGATTCTACATGGAACACCTGCAAAACTCGTCTACTTCAGATCAGCTCAGATATAGCCAAACGTCGAAGCGCCATTGAGAATCAGACCAATCCATCTCAAACGGAGGACTTGAACGAGTCTCTTGCAACATTAGATTCCGAATTAGACACCGAGAGGCAAGAGAATTACCGGCTCCGAAAATTGGCTGTGTGGAACTGGTTAATGCCAGTAGACTCTGACCCAGATCAATATCATTTTACTGGAATTCGAGCAGATTATCCGGGCACGGGACGATGGCTCCTTGACAACCAGACTTTCAAAGAATGGTTTGATCCCCGATACCCCACGATTCCACCATTACTCTGGCTCACGGGCTTGCCTGGCGCTGGTAAGTGCTCTAAAATTGCTACCTAGAACACAACACTAGATCTAGAATAGGCAAAACTATCTTGGCGTCCCTCGTAGTGGAAGAAGCGCAAAAGCTGATGCCCCCAAAACGAGTGTTATTCTTTTACTGCAAGCACAATGAAGCTGAGCGAAACAATTTTTCTGCAATTGGTCGGAGCTTTCTTCTACAATTCATACGACAAGATAAAGGTTTACTAACCTACTTGTACCAAAAGTGTTGTGACAGTGGCATGGGGGTGCTCACCTCACGGCCCCAAATTGAGGAACTGCTATCATTCGCGTTTAGTGGTTGCGAAGGCGCATATATCATAATTGATGGTCTGGATGAGTGCGCAAGAGACGAACGAAAAAGCATTACTCAGTGGTTCAGGAGGTTGGTCGAAAGTCTGCCGGTCAGTGAGCCTGACAGGCTGCGTTGCCTTTTTGTTAGTCAAGATGACCGCGTTGGGGCAAAAGACTTAGACGGGATTGCCAATATTAAAATTGAACCTCGAGACAACATGCACGACATTCTGGAATACAGCCGAGTTCACGCCGATGAGCTACGAAGCAAGATTCAGCTTTCAGACCAGGAATCGAGCAGGTTTGCTTCCAACGTGGCTGATTCTGCGAAAGGTATATGCTGCTTGACATCCCCTTCTAATCGATCACCGTGCTGACGGCTTGTCTAGGCATGTTCTTGTTGGCAGAGCTAGTGTGGATTAGCCTGTTGGAACAAATATCAGTTGCCCAAGTTGAAGAACAACTGAACGATTTTCCCGAAGGAATAAACAAAGCGTGAGCCAGAAGAACTCTGCTATGACCATAAAGTTGACCTTTGAGTAGGTACGAGCGAATCATGGACCGAATAGTGCATCAAGCTCCTCGCCCAGTGAAGGAAGGTGCCTTACAGCTGCTTGGCTGGTTGGTTTGTGCGAAGAGATCGCTCAGATGGCACGAGATACAGTCACTAAAATCTATCGACCTCGACGAGCGATCAGTTAATTTTGCGCGACATAAATTTGCAGTGTCCCCAAAGGATCTTTGTGGCTCTTTGGTAGAAACCCAAGCCGATGGCACACTCGATTTGATCCACACAACAGCGAAGTTGTAAGTATCTGGGGGCCAAAATCACGGAGTAGTTCACGGAGTAGTTCACGGAGTAGTTGCACTGACGCAGATTTTGGCAGCTTCCTAGTCGAAAATGAGCGCTATATCGACCCAGTAGCTAAGGAACTCGACCTTGCGTGCCTCTGCATTGACTACCTTAATCTCCCTGCCTTCACGAGTCCACCCACGAGGGAGAGGGTACTTAATGGAGATTACGGACTTATGGACTATGCTGTTCTAAATTGGTATCGACATTTGGAAGCTGGCATCTCACAAACAGAAGGCCGGGAACAGCTAATGAACGAACTTGCCGGATCCTTGGAGACCTTCATCAGGATTCATTGGAGGGAACTAGGTATTAGACTTCCGGTACCCGATGGAACCAGGAAGAAGCTCCAGCACTTCCAACACTTGGACTTCTATGATGAGCTCGAGCAATCAATCATCTCGTCAAGGAAGCAATTAAGATCCTTCGGGGGGGCAAGGCAGTGGGAGATTCCCCTAGACCTTGCTCACATTGTTCGTGACGTCCGGTCAGTTCTAGAAGAACTTGTGACTTCTGACTTGGACCCATCAGTCCGGCAAACAATCGAGGAAAGATACGGAAACAACCTATTCAAGTGCCCTAGGTTCACCTGTCAGTTCTTCACCGTAGGCTTTTCGACTGCTCAAGACCGAGACAGGCACATCGAAAGACATAATCGACCATTCCGATGCACAGATGAAGCTTGCACGGGCTCCCTCTTTGGATTCGAATCTGAGGCGGAGCGGGCGAAGCATGTGCAGAACAAGCATCCCACAGCCGCTAGTCAGGACCAAGAGTTCCCAACCGATCAAGAGGTGGCACAGAGCGTTCAGCCGAATACAATCCCAGGACCGGCCAGTGTAGCTCCGACAGAGACTTTGGAGTTGGATCCAGAAGTGCCTTTATGGAAGTTGCCACGACTAAGCACGCGCGAAGAGTTCACGTGTCCGCATTGTTTCAAGGTCTACACAAAGAAGTGGAACTTCACGTCGCATCTCCAGAGCCATTCGACCGAGCGGCCGTTCCATTGTAACGCATGTGGCGATCGTTTTGCCAGGAGAAGTGACCTTACACGTCATGAGAAAAAGCACGGAGGAGAAAAGCTGTGGGTTTGCACAGGTGTGCTCAAGAATGGGGCTACTTGGGGATGTGGGAAAGCGTTCAGCCGCGCAGACACCTTGAGGACGCATTATAAATCTGAAGTTGGCCAGAGATGTCGTCTACCCTTTTTGCAGGAACAGGAGCAGGAGGACGGACAAGAAGAACAAGAACAGGTATAGCCAAAATAGATAAAGAATGATGAGGTTGGATTGCAATGAGCAAACTACCGCAGTCTTTCCAGTAATCTTTACTGGCTCAGACAGGAAATTCCGCCCGCTTGGGTCATAGAGTTCTCGTGTTCTGAACCGAAGCTTGTATTGTCTCATACCAGGAATGAATAGTTGAGTGAGTAACGGCCAGCTGATACGCGAGGTAAATGTCACCTTATCGTCATGTCATCTGGAGAAACCGAGGGCGGAGATCGCCTTGTTTTCTCCACTGCGGCCTGGCACTCTTGTGGCAGTCGCTTTGGTGTGTGCTTAGATACAGTCGTAAATGAAATATGCATTCCACCGGATTTCTGGGGCTGGCCAAGAATGTGAAGGTGAGGCGAGGGATTAGAGATGAAGGGCCTTGGAAAAATAGTGCAATCAAACATCATCCAGGAACCAAGGGGCAATGCCCTGGTTTTGGGTGGGAGATATCCTATTTGCCTTAATTGCCAACGTATTATATTCTAAATAATTGTCTAAATCTGTATGAAAGTAAGGGTTTGTGAAGGAAATAAAAGCCCAACGTTCTACCTCCAGTCGCGCTCAACCAGCTAGAGTCTCTAAACTCTGCGCTTCACACATCTTCTTATAAAGGCCGCCCAGAGCAACTAATTCCAAATGTGAGCCTGCCTCTGCAATGCGGCCGTTATGGAACACAAATATACGGTCGGCGTGTCGGATTGTAGATAACCGATGAGCCACAGCGATAGTGATCCTGTTTCCAGATGTCGCAGCCTCCATCAGGGCAGCCTGAACAACTTTTTCAGACTCTGTATCTAAAGCGCTGGTAGCTTCGTCGAGAAGGATAACATTGGGGTTTCGAATCAAAGCCCTAGCGATAGCGATGCGTTGTCTTTGACCACCAGACAATTGACTACCGCCTGTTCCGCAAGGAGTGCCCAGGCCATCTGGCAGGGAACTAACAAAGTCCCATGCGTTGGCAGCTCGACAAGCATCCTCGATCATCTTGTCGCTCACTGCAACGTCGCCCGAGCTGCTATGCGCTTGATCAACGCCCATGGCAATGTTGTCACGAATGCTGGTAGGGAAGAGCGTCGGTTCTTGCTGAACAAGAGACACATTTGCACGATATAATAGAGGGTTGAGATTGGCCAACGAAGATGCGGCGTCGATGGTAATGGTACCGTTTGTAGGATCGTAGAAGCGTTCGAGTATAGAGATCATAGTACTTTTACCACATCCTGAGGGAAAAAGTAAGTCAGATGGATTCGACTTAATGATACGAAAATGACATACCTGATGCACCGACAAATGCCACAAACTGGCCGGGTTCGATCTTGGAAAAATGTCAGACACATAAGTAGAGGCAGTAGATACGGAAAGCTCACCTTCAAAGACAAACCCTTCAACACGCGGTTCTTTGGAGCAAGGGGGTATGAAAACTCAAGGTCCCTCAAGTCGTAGGATTTGCAACCATCAGCGGGAGCGATGTCGATGTTGTCAGATGTCTCCTGTATGGTGGGTTCGAGACCACGAAGCCAGAAGAAGTAGTTGGCAGCCGAGTTGGCTTTAGTGAAACCTTTCACGATAGTTAGTGATGGAGTTCTACAAGTGTAATGCGTAGAAGCTTTGGGAGGCTTACTGCTTGCAAAGCTAAACATCTGGCCTGCTCCTTGGCCCGAGAAGTATACCCCCATAAACGAGACGAAGAATTGATAGAAAGTAATCTGATTCTCAGATACCAACTTAGAACCGTACCAGAATCCCAAAGCCAAAATGAGATACTCGATTGACTGTGTCAGGGAGAACCAGATCATAATCTGGAATAGAGAGCGTCTGGAACCACGGATGGCTGTATCAAGCTCAGAAGTGTACCTCTGAAGCACGTCTTGTTCGATAGCCAAAGACGAGACGGTTCTTATGGCTGTAACCGTCTCAGAAGCAAGAGAAGCACTCGTGGAAAATTTTGCATCTATGTCGGCATCCATTTTGGTCTCGAGACGTATCCTTGCACACCCTCCCAGGAGCATTGGAGGAATTCCAGCGCACACGCCGACCAGCCCGAGTTTCCACGAGAAAGCGATCGATAGTATACCACAGACAAAGACTGACACCAATGCCATTGTAACGATAGCAATTGTGAATCCCATGAGCTCAAAGATGACCTGGGCATGCGAATCAATTCTGCTGGTCAATGCACCAACTGTATTCTCAGGACGGTCAAAAAAGGCAAGGTCTTGTCGGATTATGAAAGAAAACAGATCTTTCCGAATTCTTTGAGCAAAAGTCTAGGACCAAGTTAACGACGTACTAGGAGAGAGTGCCCCTTATGGGAATGAGTATACCTGAGAAACGATATTGGTGGCCCAGCCGAGGATGCCGTAGACGACGATCAAGCCAAGTGCCATAACGAAGAACATGAGCGCCAGGAAGTCACCCTTCTTCTGCATGTCATCTGCTTTGAAGATATCCATTACTCGTCCAAGAAGAATCGTTTGGCCAGGGTAAACGCCAGCTAAACAGAGGTCAAAGGCTGTCTTAAGGCGAGGATGGGGAACTTACCTCCAACGATGCATGTAGCAACCACGAGAAGGACCCACAATCTGATCTCAGGAACTATCCCGACAAGTTTGAAGATGGTCCTGAAGATCCCAGTACCTTTGTGTAGATCATAGTTATGGAGATCGGTGCTGGCAAGGAGTTTGTCGGTCTCGCTTTGACACCTATCTAGTGTCTTTGTAGGGGCAAGCACAATATCCTCATCAGCATCTTCGGAATTTGTGTCGGAGTTTTCATCGCTGTTGGAAGTCGACAGATCCTGTGCTTGTACCAGCCTGGCATAGGTGCCCCCACGAGCAACTAGATCATTGTGGCGACCCTGCTCGACAATGGAACCACGATCCATGACGACGATATTATCAGCATTCTGAATCGTCTTGAGCTTGTGTGCTATAACGATAGTCGTTCGGGCTTTGGAAGCCGCATCAAGTGCTTTCTGAACAACACTCTCGGCATAAGGGTCCAGGGCACTAGTGGCCTCATCAAGAAGAAGGACTTTTGGTTCTGAAATTAGACTTCGAGCGATAGCAATTCTCTGCTTCTGGCCTCCTGATAAGAGTCCGCCTCTCTCACCGATACGAGTGTCATATCCTTGGGGAAGCGCTTGAATGAAATCGTCGGCAAAGGCGGTTTTAGCAGCGGTCTGGACTCGGCGGAGTTTCTCTTCTGGAGTGTCGTGCTCCCACGGGGTACCTATGAGACCGTTGCAGATATTCTCATAGACCGTACCATTAAAGAGGACAGGCTCTTGTTGGACGAGGCGTAGATTCGTTCGTAGCCACTTCAAGTTGAGGTCCTCAAGGTTTTTACCATCCAGCTTGATGGAGCCAGTAGTTGGCATATACCACCTTTCCAAGAGGCCAATAATAGTACTCTTTCCAGATCCGCTGGAACCCTAGCAATAACCATGAGAAAAATCACTGATAGAGATAAAGGCTGCTTACCACTAGCGCTGTTACTTTGCCAGCCGGAACGGACAGTGAGTATCCATTGAGAACGCGAGTGTCAGGGCGGGAGGGGTAGCTAAAAACAACATCCTTGAGCTCCAGTGACCCCTGTGGCGTGGTCGGTTTGTCGCCAGAGTCGTCGAAAGGGTTGATGCGTGACTCTCGATCAATCAGTTCGAACAGTTCTCCTGCAGCTGTGGCAGCACGGCCGAAGGTAACCATGTGAGGAGCAATAGTGTTGAGCGTCGAAGCTGCCAGAATGACAGAGAATAATACCCTGGCAAGAATATGTTAAAATCGAATGATGGACGAAGCATCCACTAAGTAAGGCAGTTGGCCTCAGAGCACACCTCAAGTTCTGAATGTCCAATGCCCAAACTTGGAGTCGGGATGAGGGAGGGCGACTCACGTGAAGATTGTGCCTATCTTCGACACTTCCCCCCGAGCAAGCATTCTGATGCCCTGCCAGAACGCAAGACTCATTCCAGCGAAAATGACGAAATATTGACCTCCAAACATAAAACTATAGAGCGTGTTCTTCTTGTCGCCAAGTACTCTTGCTTCATGAAGGATGCTGGAGTATTCGTCCGTCATTTTTGGGCCCAGCCCAAAAGCCTTGGTGGTCCGAATGCTAGCAAAGACGGTCTCGGCAAATGAACCAGCTTGTCCATAGATTTTGAGAATCTTTGTTTCGATAGTGGCATCCAAACCACCAGTAATCCCCACAACTATAACAAGCGCGGGAATAATGGATATTAGGATAAGCGTCAGCTTCCACTGGCTGATGAAGGCGATTATAAAACAGGCAAAGAAGGTCGTGATAGATTGGAAGACTTGGCCTAGCTTCTCGGAGATACCGGACTGGATTAATTTGCCGTTCGATGTTGCCTGCATCGAAATCGAGACACCAGCGCCTTGATCGAAGTAACCCACTTCCTGTCCAAGGGCTGATTTCAAGTATTCATATCGTAGGTTTCGGGTGATCCTGAGGGCCGTATACGTAAGGAGCGACGAGTAGATATAAGTGCAGACGAATCTTGCGATGGCGATATAAACAAAGTAAAGCCTTTAGTACGTTAGCTGCGTAAGCTCACAAGTAATCGGACAGTAGACTCACGCAGACTTGGAGACTTGCGACATAAAGCCGTCAGGGGGGGACCCAGAGGTGGTGAAGTCGGTCATTATGGAAATGAAGTCTCCTATTATAAGGTTTATCATGGCAAATGCAACACCAGACCCCATAGCGGCGAGGATTCCGATAGATCCAAGGAGGTAATCGACTGGGCGGCCATAATGAGCGACACGCTGCCTAGGTCAGAATTAGTCATTTTAGCAGCCGGTGAGGTCAACTAACAATGTAATCTTTGAAACTAGATCGACTTTTTTGCGATGAGTTCGCATCCGGAGATGGGCTTTGCTCGATGGCTGTCGCCGCATCACCAAGCTCAATGAAGTCTTTCTCCACCATGGCAGAGGCCATGATCAACAGGGAGAGAATGAATTTTTGGACAAGATGTGTGTAGACAATTAGGGAAAGACGAACTAATGATGTACGAGGAATTTTATGATCAAGAATCGAAAGGGAAAGGAATGAGCGTAGGAAGCTTAGTTAATTTGTCTCATGGTAAACCGAGTAGGATGTCTGGATAAATCTTAAATATTTAATTCTGGTATTAATAAAAAAGTGTGGACACTTGGTTAATCTCAGCTCATAGCAACCAAGCTCGGCCCTTGAAAGATAAGTTCTCCCCGAGCCTCTGCTTGGCCACAATGTATGTACTCTACTGTACGATGCTCGTGCCTCGGTGGCACCGAAGGACCGAAGGGAGCTAGCTGAGTGGGCCACTTTCTTTTCCCCACTTGCTCATCAACAGAACTCCGCTCGGGTTCACTAATAACCTAACCTCGGGGCGAAAATCACGCCGACGTCCCGAACTCT
Organism: Fusarium sp. MBC 119; assembly: GCA_030411635.1. Lineage (NCBI taxonomy): Eukaryota > Fungi > Ascomycota > Sordariomycetes > Hypocreales > Nectriaceae > Fusarium > Fusarium sp. MBC 119. Next base: position 152,924 of record JAPERM010000177.1, read on the forward strand.
CTCTCCAACAACACATTCATCCAGAGAAAAGGAGAAAATGCAACAAGACGCCTCGAATAGCGATCTAGGCGACGACGGGCGTCCTGATTCCCCCACAAAGACAGCTCATCCTCTATCGGTAAGGCCCTTTTCTAGCGGGAGGCCTCTTGGCTGACTTTTCGACAGTGTGATCAATGCCGCCAGCGAAAGGTACTGTCATCTCTAGGCCCCATATCCTCACTGCTGCGGTGCCAATGCTGACCTTTCTGTTACAGGTGCGCTGCGATCGGGATATCCCCTGTGGGCCCTGCTCACGAAGAAAAGAGCAATGCGTGTATCCCACGTCAGCCAAACCTCGAGCCAAGAGACAGCGCGCACTTGTGTCTGATGGATAGTGCGCATTTCATTTTCTTCAATTATACAGATACAGACACTGACATCCCAAAGCGAATCCAAGATCGATCAGCTCTCAACAAAGCTCGACAACGTTCTAAGAGCCATCGACAACCTGGAGTCGTCCCTGGGCCAGGCAGATGCCAGTGTCCCCAGCAGCTGCACTAATCTTGCAGATCATACTCCCTTGTCCTTAGCAGGTTCGACTCTGTTCCACAAGGCACCTGTTGGGGACCAATCCGGTTCCGAGCTTCAGAGGGACGCTGTCTTGGCCACGCACGCTGCTTTTGCCGCCAAATTTGCGCAGCAGGCCGTTAATAGTAGCCATCTGCTACAGGTTTCGCCAGATGTCAGACCATGCTTGGATGCATTGAGGGACGAGCTAAAAGAAAGGAGGTCCAGTCATGGCAATCCGAAGCCGCCTGAAGCTCATCTAATCTCGCCCAATGCGAGCCAGCACAACTTCACGCTACCTCCCATTCAACTTGCTATGGCTGCGATCCAGAAGCTCAAAGGCAAGTTTCTGTTTCGAATCGGGAGCTTTATTTGTGAGTAATACTGATCACAGTCTTAGAGTCGTCTCGCCTTAGGTTCTGCTGGTGCATGGAAATAGATGTCAGCCAGTTTGTCGATTATTTCTTCACTGTATACTCTGGTACTCCGTCACTGGCCGACCTCATCATTGTCCATTGCGGATTGCATAATCTGTTTGTACCATATGCAAATATGCAAAAGGACGAGGCGTCACAGGAGAAGATCAATGACCAAGCCTTACTATGTCGACAGAACCTGGAATCGATTCTGGCTAATCTTCCATTTGATGTACCTTCGACATATGACTTTGCGCTCGCTCTCCTCATGGTTGTATGGATGTGAACTCTTAGGTACGCGTTGCAAGAGCTGACATTTACATAGACCACCTACTTCGTCCAGCGATGCAGCATGTCTCAGGCTTGGAGCTACCTCAGTGCTGCTGCACAAATCTGTCTCACTCTGGGGTACCATCGTGAGGTATCTAGTAAGCCAGAGAAGAAACAAGAACGACAGCGCAGGATTCGGCTTTTTTGGATGGTCTACATAATGGACAAACTGCTCGCTCTGCGATTGAACCGACCACCATCCCTCCGAGACAGAGACGTCACCGTATCGTCTTCCTGCGAGACAGCTACAGAGTCATCGATTCCCATTGCTCCCAAATGGATTAAGATGGGTACACTCCACGGCAAGATATACGACGAGATATTCAGTCCTGGCGCACTGTTACAGCCATCGACGGCACGGGAAAGTAGAGCTCGGGAATTGGCTGTTGAACTTGAGTGTCTGTACAACAGCAAGGATCCAGTGGAGGTGGGGTAATATAAGGCCTTATCATGTAGATATGCTAACACAGAATATCAGGAGTCCGTTATGGAAGAATGGCATGAGCATCCAGACGACTTCCTTCTCAAGCTTGTCAGGCGTGCTGAAAGGATTTCTCACTTGGCAATCACCACTCTGGTATACCGGAGTATACAGCCCAGTTCCAATACTGGTTCCGCGTTCTGTAATGAATGCCTGTCTTCAGCCAAGGAGTGTCTTGAGGAGCACAAAGAAGTCTTCTCGCTACTACAAGGTGCCGAATCTAGTACTGTTGAGCTTTACGTTCAATGGTGAGTTACAAATCTATAATTCTTACTGATAACATATCTGATGGCGCTATCTAGGGCTCTTTTAGCTGCACCATTTGTGCCATTCATAGTGCTTTTCTGCCACGCGATTGAAACGCGGGATCCGAGTCATCTTGAGAATTTGTCAGCTGTTGTCCAGGCATTACAGATTCTGCCCCGTGATGCTTCGGATATTTACGGTAAACAGCGCCGTGTGTTTGAGCTCATGTACAACGTGGCGTGTAAATACGTCAACGAATCAAGCTCCGCCGACGACAGCCAGCATCAGTATGGGCGACCATCCGGAACGTCCTTCGGGGTACTTCTTGCCGAAGCAGGGATATCCGTGCCAGGGGAGACGCAAATATATACTGCTTTACAGGACTTCCAGCCTCATATGGGGCACGGGGCTGATGTACAATTTGGGGGTATGGGGATGAGACAGGAAGGGCTCTTTTGGGGCGATCTAGAAGGGTTAAATTCTAGCGAAGAGTTTGGGTCCTGGTTTCAATGATCACATCTCGAAGACACACAGTGCCATTCAAGTCTTTGTTTTCATCATAAGAGGTCATATCAATCAAAGGCCTTTTCTCAGGGCGACTTGCAATCATGAGTCCACCGACAACTCGAGACTCCGGCTAGTAGCTCGTTCGCTATAAATTCTCTGTAAATACTGTGTTACTAAATGCTGTGTTACTAATTATGCAATCGAGTCATCCATGTCACTCCAGGGCCATCAAACTTCACCTGGGGTGGGGACTACTGCACAAGTACAAACTATAGCAATTCTCGGGTAGCTTGAGAAACATTTTGAGAATACCAAGCTGCACGCGCTCCGTAGATAAAAACCATTTACGAGCTGGCCAATGACGAGCTTGTACGGTTTGTCATTGTCTCTGAGCTGTAGTTCTTGCCTCCTTGCATAGATTCTATATACACAACGGCTGTGAATATAGTCATTTTCTTTGTAATTATTACAGGGAAATTACGAGTAGATTCCCAACCAAGGCCACTGGACTCCACGCACAGGCCAGTGCCGTTTCTGATCTAAAACCCAAACTCCGCAACAGCTCACAGTACGCCAGGCAAACTCCGCAGGTGTGTTGCAAGACGCATTGCACAAAGCAGAATAAAGATATAAAAGCTCTTCGATTCCCTCTAGAGACTTCTGATCATCAGCTTCTGATCGTCAACTTTTGATCTGTACCGACTGCACACTTAAAATCGACAACATGGGCATCATTGCTATTGCCGGAGGAACAGGAGGGCTCGGAAAGACTGTCATTGAGCAGCTACGAGAGCACGGGTCTCATCATCAAGTCTTTATTCTGGGCCGCAAGGTATGAGGCTTAGCCGTCAGCTCATCTCAAATCAGAACTGACAGAGAACACTATTAGACCCCTGGTAACCTTCCACCAGAGTCTCCCGAATTCTTGCAGGTGGATTACGCCGATATCGATTCCGTTTCTCGGATTCTCCAGGATCACAATATCGACACCGTGATCTCGACTATTAACCTTGAGACCGATGCCGGCAGCCAGTCCCAGCTAAACCTCATCGCTGCAGCTGAACAGTCTCAGCCGACTCAGCGCTTCATTCCCAGTGAATTCGTTACAGTCATTGATGAAACGTAGGTTAGTCTCTAATAGAAACGGAGAGAAGTTATTCTAATTAAATATAGCCAGCCAGACTCTGGACTAGGAATGGGAGGCTGGATCCCTAATGCACGAGCTTTGAGGAAGACAAATTTGGAATACATCCGTATCTCGATTGGGTTCTTCTCTGATTATTTCGGACTGCCATATATCAAAAGCAATCTCAAGCCCTTCAAGTTCTTCCTCGACATTGCGAACAAAAAGGCTGCGATCCCTGGTACCGGAGATAATAAATTCACCCTCACCTACAGCGAGGACCTTGCTCGATTTATTGTCAGGCTTCTTGATGATGATAAGTGGCCTGAAAAAGGCCTTGTATCTGGATCGGATTTCTCTGTCAATGAGCTGGTCGCAACTGCTGAGAGAGTTACCGGTACGTGTTGTCCATGCTAGTTTGACAATTAAGTCACGACACAAATAATCAATGGCTGATTCATAACGACAGGGGTGAAATTTGACATTGTCTACGATACCGAAGAACAGTTGGATAAAGGAGAAGTCACAGTCTTGTTCCACCCTGAAGAGACTTCGGAGGAAGAATTCAAGCCTATGCTGGCAGGACTTTGTAAGATGATCATTGTAGGCGACTGCCTCTTGCCCAACGACGAACGCAGGCTCGATAAGCGCTACCCTGAGATTCTGGTCACATCTGTTCAGGATATCATGACTAAAGCTTGGGAAGGTCGGATTTGATTCATGAACTTTGAAATAGGCATATTAATCGGGCAACTTATCGACGGCGGCTGGTCAAAGAAAACAACAAACACTATAGTAGCTCGAATACAATAAAAACTATAGTTGCGTATTTATTGGTAGTCTGAGAAATATGGCAGACCGCAAGCTGCAATCCCAGCTTTCCCTTTAGCTCAAGAGTACGGATTGTGGACATCAATCTTGAGGCTAGTTCCTCAACCCTGATTTAACTCTACTTGATAGACTGCTAGTCAGGAACAATCGAATTTGCCCCAGCCTTTTCAAATCATCCACGGAATGTGTGGTTGCCAATGCCAAAACACGACACACCACGGCTTTGCAAGGGTCGGCTCCTGCTTTTGCATCCTTTAATGACAAGGTAGAGGTACATATTCGATTTTTTGAGTTCTGATTCATTTAAGCACTGCACAGGTGGCTTTGGCTCTGGTTTATCATTAGTGACGATCCCCACTATTACCATAATATTTACAACAGTCTGGACAAAGATTTCAAACCACCCCTTCGTTATAGAAGAAAAGATTGGGTACGATGAGCTCCCCATGACGTAAATATATAGCGAAGACTCGGAAGCTTAACTTTCTGCTATTGATATTTGACATACGGCATGGGTCTACTAAGTCTAGCAGCATGAAATCACCCACTGTTTCCCACGTTGACAATCGGCCCAATGATCACTGTCGTAGCCAATGAGACTGCTTCATCTGGAGTTTATGATTGCGTTTCAGGCAAATATGTAAAACAACTGGTCCCCATGGTGCAGTGGTTAAGCATCTTGGTATAGCCTGCAAAGGCACCGGGTTTGAAACCCGGGTGGGAGACCCTCTAGCTGCCTCGCAGCTAGTGCCTAGTCTAGCTGCTATGATTCGCTTATGAGCTTAAGTCATCGATAGCTGACCCATAGGACTAGAAGAGCTTGGCTATGCCGAGCTAGGTATCCGTATGGTGCCGATTAGGTTATTGCGAGCCGGGGGTTTTTAGGTCTCTTAGGGGTTTAGGGTTTTTATCGGTTAGCCCGGTTTCTCCCCTCTGATTGGCGGATTTAGCCTGGAAAAACCGGATATAGTGAAGATATTGCGTTTATTAGTGCCTTGCCGCGAGGGAGGTCCTTATACCTATAGTGAATGGAAAATTGGCTAGCTAACTGGCTTAGATAGATCAATATACCACCTTACCTTAGTAAAACAACTGGGCTGTATAACGTCTACTGGAGTTACGAGGCCTGATACCTGGGTTGCTACGCCGCCTGCGATGGCATATCGTGGCCATAGCCCAGTGTCTTCGTTCGTGGAGTAAGGCTGGGATCTACCAACCAGCTTTGCCCCCCCTCTCAGATGGTCTCTCCCAGCGAGGAGTCTTTGAGTACACACTGGCTAATTTACCCGGGACTTATCTTTGACCTTACTACCCATCAGCTTACTCACCTTTGCCAAAGAAGCTCGGAAAGTTCAGAGATTGGTCAACCGAGTCAGCATTGCTAAAAGTCAGCACACCAAGACTGAATTTGGTGTGGGGAGTTCGTCTCGGTTATATATCCGCCGCATGTTCCCATCTTATTTCGCCCCGATTTTGAGAAAGGTTAGAGCTTATAATAGCTTGTGCAAAATGAACAACATGTTTTGACCTTCCAGATCATGTCAAGATGCTCTTTTCCCCGATTCAAAACGACCTTGGTCCTCCTCCAGACCGCGGCAGTCTAGCCTGGCTTCAGGTTGTGGCTGGCTGCCTCATCAATGCTCTTACTTGGGGCTATACGGCCTCATTCGGTGTTGACCAGCTCTACTATACGCAACACCTACATTTTTCTCCTTCCAAAGCATCCTGGATAGGCTCAGTTCAGGTTTTCATGACCTTCTTCATTGGTGTGCTGTCTGGCCGGTCAGCTGATGCGGGGATGGCCCAGCAGACAGTATTGTTAGGTTGCTTCACGTGCGTTTTTGGAACATTTATGACGAGCTTATCTACAAGCTACTGGCAGATCTTCTTATCGCAGGGACTATGTACAGGGCTGGGAATGGGCGTGATGTACATGCCTACAATAGCGATCATAAGTTCTTACTTCCAGAAGAATAAAGGACTGGCGCTGACCATATCTGCTTCGGGAAGTGGTGTTGGGAGTATTATGTTTCCGCTGATTGTGCAGCATTTGCAAGCCAAGACAGGTTAGCTGGAGACTCCTTCAACGATTGTGCGGTTTAACTGATCATGTCAGGCTTTGCATGGGCTGTCCGTGTTCAAGGTTTCATCACGCTCGGCTTCAGCATCGTCATCATAGCTTTGCTACGCCCTCGGCTTCCACCACGCAAATCTGGACCGATAATAGAGCTGAAGGCGTTCCTAGAGCCTTCTTACTCACTCTTCACCGTTGGAATGTTCTTCATCTTCTGGGCGCTCTTTTTCGCTTTCTTCTATGTCAATTCGTACGCCACATCTGTGTTGCAAGTGTCTGGCGAAACAGCCGCCAACCTCCTAGTCATTATCAACGCAGTGGGAATACCGTCGCGTCCACTTCTCGGTTTAGTGTCCGACCGATTGTTGGGTCCATTACCTACACTCATTCTGTCAGCCATCTTCCTTTCTGTTATGCTCTTTGTCTGGATTCCGGTCAAGAGTCTGGGCGCCATGTACGCTTGGGTAGTGCTCTACGGTATTGCCATTGGAGGAACGCAAGGAATCTTTGTTGGGGCTCTTGTATCACTTACAAAAGATCCTGCTAGAATGGGAACCAGATTCGGGATGGTGTTCTCGATACTTGGTTTTGCAACCTTAGCAGGTCCGCCGACGGCAGGAGGGATTATCGAAAGCATGGGCAATAATTATCTTGGTGCACAGGCTTGGGCTGGGGCAGTCACCATTATAGGTAGTTTATTCATCGCAGGAGCATTGTGGTCAGATCGGAAGGCCATGGCCGGAAACGCTCAATAGCAGAAGCACTGCCAGATCTTCCAAGATGACCCTACTCTTTTTGACAGTTGACTCCTATCTTGAGCCTATCTCCTTGATTCTGTGAAAGTGCTAGCGAATGTATTTTATATAGCTGGGGTGGTCAAGGTAGAGTTTAGGGAGTCATGTAGTACCGTTGAATCTCATGACATACATCAGCACTAGCTTTGGACTAATACAAGCCTGAGTCTATTACCTCGGTTATTACTTGTCGAATCAATCAAGAGGCGCTAAATTAACCGGCGCTTGTATTCTCGCTTTTTGTATAATTCGCTCATCGAGGGAGGACACTAGCCCAGCCTGTCGCAGCAAAAGACTAAGTCCCTGCTACTAGAGCTAGGGCACCTTATATTGTCACACAGCCACATCTAACTCAAAACTAATGTTAATATCTCTCATGAGATTCTACAATAGTACAATTATGGCCACGCATGATAGGATTAGATTGTGTGGGATAAATATCACGCAGTCGCGCGTTTCCCATTTTCCAAAATGTCGGTCAGCACTAAGAAGAAGGTGGTACTCGCTTATAAAGACAAAGTCATCATATCCTATTTATAAGCAGGATTTGCTTCTTTAGCGACTGTTCTCTCCGATGGTTCCGTAGGTAAGCAAAGGTATAAGATTCTTTGGAACTTGGTATCTTTCACATATGAACGCGCACCTGAGCATTTTATCCTCAACTCGACAACCACCAAACCTTGAAACCCCGGCTCAACAACGCAATGTCTCAATCATCGTCGCGAAAGTTAGCATTTGACTTCCCAATATCCAAGTCACCAGAGAGGTTCACCATCAATGTCGACCGAGACCTGCTGGACTTTGCCAAGGAACGAGCCCGAACCTACCGCTCTACTCCTGGGATCTCTTCAGAATGGACTCTCGAGGGACCTCCACAGGATCAAATGTCAGCCTTGGCCAAACACTGGGCACAAAACTATGATTGGTCAGCTGTCCAAGACAAGATGAACCGTGATTTTGAGCATTACGCGACCACAGTTCCTGGGAATGGTGACTATAAGCCGGATATTCCTCTTCATTTTATTCATCGCCGTTCTTCTGATAAAAACGCGATACCGCTCTTACTGCTTCACGGCTGGCCTTCTAGTAACTTGCTATGGGAGAACATCATAGAGCCGTTATCGGATACCTTCCACATTGTCGCGCCAGATTTGCCAGGCTATGGGTTCAGTCCCGCTCCTACTGCGACAGGCCTCGATGCCAAAGTGATGGGCAAGGCCTTCGATGCTGTAATGAAGCAGCTTGGTTACGATAGATACGGCCTTGTTTCTACCGATTTAGGCTTTGTCGTGGCGTTATTTATGACGAAAGATTTGGGAGATAGTATTACTGGCCATTTCACAGATTTCTTACTGTTGAACCCAACACCAAAAGATCAAGAGAGAATGGCAAAGGGAGAGACGACAGAAGAAGAGAACGAGTACATCAAGGCAATGAACGTCTGGAATACTCAACATTTCGCGTATGCCCCCATGCACGCAACCAAGCCATTGCTTTTGTCGCATTCTTTCGCCGATAGCCCAGTCGGACACGCAGGCTGGGTGTGGGATCTGATGCACACAGCGAGTGACGGATATGAATATTCGTTCGACGAGATCATCACCAAATCCCTCGCCCTTTGGATCCAAGAGCCATACGCCGGCCTCCGAGCTTATACTGAAACTCTCAAAGTGAGATTGAAACCTCTGACAATTTTCTTCGAGTGAACCGTGGTCACTAACTAATAGATCAACAGCCTGGAATATTTGATGGTTTGAGCAGATCGGAGATTCCTACTGGGGTAGTTCAATTCGGAAGCGAGAATGGACCATTTCCGGCTTTAAATAAGTACAATATAGCTGTAAGTAATGCTGGAGCTCACTATCCGAAAAACAATACTGATTCGTGATGTAGCCGGAATCTTGGCTTGGACGGCTCGCCAATGCTGTTTATTTCAAGCGACATGACTTCGGGGGTCATTTCCCTACTATATCCCACCCAGAAGTGTATATCCAACATGTACGAGAGTTCTTCAGCCTCCTGTCCGAGAAAAGCCCATCGAGTGCTCCTTGATGACTTGACCATACATTGACAGATAATGCTTGGTGGTACTTTAGGGATAGCTGAATTTGAGGGTGACTATATCAACTACATTCTAGATTACACATTCATTGGAAATTGAAACCATGCGCAAATAAACTGACATTCGATATTTGACCCTCCTCACTTTTTGTTAGTTGTAGATCCACGTTAAGACGAATCTGATCATAATGTTGACTGAAGAGCCAAAACTGACAGTGGAGGTTGCGAGAATCTATCTTGGTTTCAACCTCTCGTTATTCTCAGGTGCTGCTTGCAAGGCAGATTCTATCAATGAACTCTGTCTAAATGTGGTAGCTAACTGTTATTAAATGGATGGATTTTGGGCTTAATAAGGTTCCTGACTGGGTGCGTTGTCAGCTAGAGATTATTTGAAGTGAGACCACTCTCAACGTTCGCACCCTCAGATAGTTAGATGTGACAAGGTTCATCGAGGCGAAATTCCAGGACAGCAACAACGACATGAGCGATCCTCAAAACTATTGTGGTTGTAAAGGCAGACCACAAGGCAGTTTTGCAGGTCCAAAACGAGGCTGTGGCTGCCAGCACACTTGCCTTGCAGACGGTTGCTCTTAGGCAGATTTGAGTTGTTTTTCCTGGCCTCTGATTGCTGGCCTGGTTTGCGACGTCAATACTCCGCCCCCAATTCCATGCATGCATACCTGACATGTATAGATGCCTAACAGACCAAGCCGAGAACGAGGTCATTCCGATAATTTATTTCCGCTTCCTTCATCTTCAGGCTTCTCACCAACACTGCTACTTAGCACAACATGGCCGACCCTCTGTCAATAGCCAGCGGTGTCGCTGGCATCGTTTCGCTCGGAATAACAGTATGCACGGGCTCGCAAACATACGTCAACGCCATAAAAGGCCGAGGCGAGGATATCGAATCTACATCCCAGCTCTTGACTCTACTCCGTTCTTACATCGACCTCATCGGGTCCAGCACATCTACACTCGTCAATCGCTATGATCGAGCCACTCAAGGGATTTACCTAGGGCTTAAACTCTGTGAGAGCCAGCTAAAAGCTTTGGAGAGTGTTGTCAAAGATCTGGGTGCTAGTGATAATCTCAAAAATCCGTCGAGCAAGTGGAAGAAGCAGAAAGCCGCCGCGTTGTACCCTTTCAACCGGACCAAGCTTATGCAAATGCAAGACCAGCTTCTGAAGACTACAGGCGTGCTAGGCACTTTTGTGCAAAGCCTGATCCTGTAAGATTAAAAAGGTGTTCAATGCTAGTGATAGTGGCTTACCTATGCTAACTAGAAACGTCAACATCGGTATGGACGAGAATCTAGAAGCGTTCAAGAATGCTGTGAACGAAAGCAATCTGATCACGCATGATTTCCTCGCCCAAATGAAAGAGCAAACCACGATGATGCTCAACAGCCACGCTCTTTTACATGAGAGTAATGGAAGAGTCTCAACAAAGCTCGATGTCATTGTGAGAGGTCACTCAGTCCGTGATAGGCCTTTTCTAATTGAAGAACAGACGTCAGAAATACACGGCATTCGCACATTAAATCTTCACAACCATGATCGACTTATCGAACGAGGCTCGAAGGCTCATCCAATAACAGCTACAGTCGAACGATTGCAAAACATGCATTTGGCAACACCACAGTGCAGTTGTGGCAAATATAAGAACAAGATGTCCTACGGTCGACAGATCTATTACTCACGCGTAGGGGTGGCCATTTCCAACGCTGAGTTGTACAGCATTCATCGACCAGGTTGTGCTGCCTACACCGAATCCACTTCAGCCCAATCCACAAAGACGACAGTTACCTACTATGGTTTACGACGATTCCTATCCCGGATTCTAGATTTTTCTCTCGATCGAGATTGTCGAGCGGGTACTTGCTCTGTTTCCTTTGGCCTGCGAACGTGCATATTTGTTAAGCGTAGTCCTGCGCAAGATCTATGCTGGAGCGAGCTCAGGAATCTCGCGTACTATGAAACATGTAATCCGATTGACGCTGTGAATAGTCTCAAAAAGCAGCTGGATGTTGTCTACAGGTCGCATCAATCCTCTCCTTTTGAAGTCGAATATGACGGACAAAATATTGCCCATGAGTGTATGTGGGTACGTAAGGTTACTTTGTTACTGCAGTACGGCCATTTAATAATACTAATCGCGACTTAGATTTTCGGTAGAATATTATGGAATGAACTCGGTTCAATGAAACACGATGCAATCTTAGATGCCGTGCGAATATTTTTGCCTTATCTCCACACCATGGGAGTCAAGGTCAACGAGACTGATTTTTTCAACTGGTATGTACCGACCCGCCTGAGGAATACCACCATCTTTCTAATAATTTGAACGAGCACTCCATTCTCTATGACCATGAGGGGTTTTGCCCCGAGCTTTGTTTCTTGTGTCTATGATATTTTGGAAGAATTCGAACCACCTTTTGTTTCTCCACTACACCCCTATACCGGCTGGCCTCATGTAGAGCTACAAAATCAGACACAATGGGTTGACATGATGTCTGATCGACTTGACATGGCCCAGGGTAGGTTAAGTCTCGAAACATACCCCGGATCTGTCATAATACTGAAACAACTGACAAATATGTTCAATCTCAGACTGTGGATACGGAGACTTGGCTCTGGCCATCTTCCAGAGGAATGAGGGACGAGTTCAAACGATCCTTGACGGCAACGACTTTCTCGACGGTCTTTTTGAAACAGATATGTGCCAGCGCCATGTACTACACCTTTGCAACAGTTGGCCAGCCGGTTTACGTCTCCTATTACTCGTTGAAGGAATACGTACACTTCTCAACGTCACAGACTACATTAGCCTGACTCCTATGGACTACGCCCTGATAAGCAGCGGCAACATCTGCAAATCTTCCGATAGTTGGGTTGAATGCTATGACTGCAGTTGTTGTGATAGTCTTCAGATCTTTCTCGACATGGATTGTAAAGTGGTAGTTGACAAAAACCGGGCCGCGACCCTGAAACTGTGCTCAATGAAAGCCAGAAAGATGCTGCTACAAAGCCTCAAAAATAGACGAGAGAGGTTATTCGACATCGCGGTGACGCATCTTTCTGCCGAAAACCTACCTGACCCAGTAACTTGGGGAGTGAAGGTGACCGACGTCAGTGCCGAACTACTTTGGGACGAATTGCAGGAGAAGGGAGTCAAATTGGGCGATGCCCTCGACGTTTATCCAGACATTGCGGAGAAGGAAGTCAAAGTGGGCAATGACGTCGACATTCCCGATGACTTCAGGGGTTTCTTCTTTTTCATTCATTGCCCTAAAGTTGCAGAGATGGCATTGAATCTAGGCTTCCTAGATATCGATGAGCCCGACAGTCGCACAGTGACACCCATCCTCGAACTGAGGCATGCCAGAGGAGCCACACCCGAGGACTATTTGCTCTACGCAGACTGGTTAGTTCAAAAGGGCGCCAACCTCGACCATTCAATCAACTCAGCCAAGATTTCTGCTGCACATCTTGTGGCTCAATATTGCGCATACTGGATTTATGAAAAACATCCAATGGTCATCAAGGTCGCAGTACCTCTGCCTTCTGAATGTGCTCGAATCCTTTCGGCAGTATGCAGCAGCAAAGCCCGGTCTCGTCTCCCTTGCCCTTGCATAACTGGCGAGCTATCACGGCCTCTACACCATCTCTTGGTTGATTTACTAGAGTGCCGTAGGGTCTTTATGCGCTATGCACGCCATACAAGGCTCTCAAGTGCTGTTCAACGAGCAAAAGCGATCATTGCCTTCCTTACACGTGCCGTTAGTGATCTGGACGAGGCCTACATGGCAAAATCCATCATTCATACCCTGACACTAGGAGCTCTGGATATTAAACACCTGAATGAGTGCAATTGCGTAGCTTATGGTGTCCACAAGTGGTCTGAAGACGAACTTCAGGATCCGGAGCAACAAGAAGAATGGAATGAGATGCTTGACGAACACCGACTGTTGATTGGGAAACTCGGAGAATTGACCCAGGAATTTGAAGACGAGTTTCTGCAACTGAAAATCTCTGTCATCGACTTCTTACAAGATCAGTGGCTTCCGAGGATGAGACAAGAACGGAGACAATTGATGGATCCTATTACTGAAGACCAGAAGCAGTGTCTCGAGGAGGCTGGTGTGGTTCTAGTTGCTTCTGAAACATGCAACAAGGTCTTTGACAGCAGCGAAGATGAGGAAGAGGAGAGATACAATGACCAGGATAGCAATGGATTATCCGATAGCGTCGACAGAAATGAGTTGTTGGAATAGCGTTCTTTAAGACTTCGGTTGCAGTGCTGATTTGCTAGGCGGTATGTACGAAAGGAAGGTTGGCGATGTAGTATATTAGGGAGAAAGTGGAGTGTGCCCAGGCTAGCTGTCGTCGCTGGGTTTGACAGTCAAACCAAACATTGTAACAGGCCAACATCTAATGACCTGAAGATATATCATGAAACACTTGAGTTTTTCAAGATTTTCTATCTTTACACACATAAGAAAGTGTTTTATAGCTAGCTTACAAAAAGCCGGTATTTTACTCTGGGTCTATGGCTCCTTTTCCTTCAAGACTTAATCCGTTTTTTCCTGAACTCCCGAGTCTTCGTTCTTTTTCACCTGCTTAATCAGAGTAATACCAGCAGTTTCGCTGGCTCCATCTTGAACTTGCTTTGTCCAGAAAGGATCACGTTCCATGACGAGAACCGACTTGCGACGTTCTCTCTGAGCTTCCCTGACACCTAGTCCTCCTGTTTGTTTCTTCGTCTCCATCTCCTCCAGATATTTCACTCGATTGGCGTATCGTTGGTTGTAGTCTTCTCGGATACGTTCAGATCCGATCTGCTGTAGGATGAATCGGATGAGAGATTGAAGAAGTAGAAGTACGTGCTCGCTGATGAAAACTGTCACTGGGAGTGTGGCCCAGCTGCCGAGACTGCCCCCGAGCTTCTCCACACTAAACAGATGAACGATGGCGGCTGTGCAGATACTTCCGAGCCACGTTAGAGCTTCAAGAGAGTAGATCCAAGGTCCGATACCTTCTGATCGCACAGGAGCAGGGCGCTGATGCTCAAGTGAGATCTTTGCGAAGTCCGACCGTAGCTCAATCCAGTTGTTGATGAGAAAACCCATAGGAATGATAGGCCAGACCGGAGAGAAGAGGGCCAGATAACCGAATTGCAGGACGATTTCGGCGATATCATCCTGAACATTGTATTTGGGAAGAGTTGCTTCGTTGCGCACTCGAGAAAGGAACGTGACCTCCTCAGGATCGTCCTTTACCATCGCGAGTAGCATATCGCCCTTCGATCGAGCTCGTCGATAGTCTCTGTACCAATCTGACATCTTGTGCTTCAGCATAGGCACAATGTTCTCTTCGAAAAAGCTTGAAATCTGGCCGGTGACGGTCAACGCGATGACTTCGTTGCGGAGTCTGTCAGCATCTAAATGGAATGGTTGGTTGACAAATTTTTTGCCGACACTTGCGAAAGCTGTGGTGAGGACGCCCTCCAGTCTCGGGACCACGTCGTCGCCGAAAGGAATGTAGATAAATGCAGTAAGGAAAATGGGGAGATAGTTGGTGAACATGTTGAGTACGAAAACCTTTTGAGTGAGCGACATTTCGTGAAGATCGGCGGTTCTGTGATTCTCAAATTCGGTCATCCATTCGGCTGCATCTTCAAGAGCCGAGGTGATGTAAGGAAGTGAGACGGCGAGTAGGATCGTAGGGAAATATTCCTGCCGATGTTAGAAGTTGACCATTTAAGTGAGGGCGTTGAACATACCAAGTAATCCTTGTATGGCCCAGCGTACGTCTCAGAGATCAAAATCTCAATGGCGAAGACAGCAATGATCGTGATGCCTAGAGCTAGGAACGCAAAGAGAAGGAAAGGAATTTGCAAAAGCTGACGGCAAACCTTCTTCCATCGGGGGAAGTAGTAATGCTTGCGTCCAGCCTGGTCGGTATACTCTCTCTCATACTTGAACTGCGGGCGATTGACTTTGACGTGATGAATACCCTTGACGTTCCATCGAAGACTCAGGTCGACCTCTTGGATCTTCCAATATTCTAAAAAGACAGTGCACCAGACGCTAGTCAAGATACCGTATGCGAGAGAATATCGTGGAAGCCATAGCCAAGCTATTACACCAGTGATGGCTGGGAAGGTGAGGAACAAGAGGTATGTCTGGATGAAAGCAAAGTAAAAAGCGACCTAGAGTCGTCAGTAACGTGTCGGAGAACAAAGCCAATGTGGATGACATACCTTGGAGCCGTGTAAATCACGAATGGAGTCAATGTCTTCAGGTGTTAAAAAGAATCTTCTGCTCAGATATTTGAGGAGCGATTGGTTGACTTTAGGATTATGCAAGGGAAATATTGACTTGACATTTTCCCACTTTCCAGTACCAGGAGTGATACCTGCGCCGCCGAGATCCTTTGACCAGTTGACGAGATGGTACGCGGATAGGATGTCTTCAGCTTCATAAGCTCCATTGACGACTGTGTCTTTGTCTCCTCCTGGGTGGTTTGGTGTGATTCCGTACAGCCAATCCTTGACCCTGATGTTTTGTTAGAAGTTAACCCAGGTTTGATTGGTGATTGACTTGCCTCGATTTGTAGACTAGATTTCCTAGCCGCTCATGAGGTGCCTTGGCAAAGACCAGAAGAGTCTGCTCATAGCCTGCTCTGACTTCGACATCCAGACCAGCTTCTTCGAGATCCACAAGTAATGTCTTGAATTCCTTGATTGCGGTGTCATGATCTATCAATCAAGTTAGTGTCAATTCCTCCACCCCAGACCAATAAAACAGAACTTACCTATACCGCCAAAATCGTACAAAACAACATACTTATCATTGTACGTTGTATTATCCTGAAGTCCCGTCGGAGGCATCTTCCAGCCTATGAGAGTCCTTGTATTTGAGCGGGGTGGTGTGTGTCCCGAGCGGTCTAGTCAAGCGATCCCCCTTGTCCGGCGAATCATACCCTTACCTAGAGCCAACGATGTTGTGATCAAAGTTGCTCTGTCCCCGTAGCTGTTTCTACAGAAGAGGGCTGTGTTCAGAGGGGAATTTTGAAAAGAAGACGACTTTTCTTGCAGATTGTGAAAAGACAATTTGTGTCATACACGTCAGCTGCTCCACTTGGCCAAGATTGTCTCGCAAGAGGCGGCGTTGTGAGCCAATAGGCGGCTAAGTCGGCACAGATTTCTTGGTGTTGCTCTGCTTGGCAGATTCCGAGTTCCGGTGCACAGCCTCATTTAATTGTTAGTTAATAACAGTAAGTGTCAAGTCTTGGTTATGGCTTGGCCTTATTTACAATTGCATGGCTGTTATGATTCAGCCTGCCGGAGGTATGTAGCTAAGTTGGATAGACGAAATAGTAGTGAGATCTAAATAAAGCTTTCGTCCTTTAATAAACTCCCGTTCCTGGGCAACTGAGACAAAACTGAGGATCTTTCTTTTCTTAAATCGGTATCATCTAATTTCTTTACTTTTTCTACTAATGACTTCAAAGCTATGGCCCGAGAATTTA
The DNA here is from genome assembly GCA_030411635.1 of Fusarium sp. MBC 119. NCBI lineage: Eukaryota > Fungi > Ascomycota > Sordariomycetes > Hypocreales > Nectriaceae > Fusarium > Fusarium sp. MBC 119. The sequence goes on from JAPERM010000177.1 coordinate 169,868, forward strand.
GCACGTGTTGCTGTAGGCTTGGCTTTTGGAATATTCAGTTAAGATAGTTGAACCGCAGTGTAAAGTCACCGCTTTGGAGAGTTTGCTATATAAAAACATTACTTCGGCTGTTGAAGATCCTGGTTTCATGATTGAGATATGCTTAATGAAGTAGAGACTACTTGACGGGGGTTGTACTAACATGTTGTTAGGAAGGCAGTGCAGTCAATACAGAAGTTGTAAACTACAGTGTATCCTCCAATTAGCTTCCATCAAAGCCAAATCGATTAGTATCAGATATGAATACCCCTGCTGATCTCCTTCTGGGAGATATCTAATGTGGCAAATCTACTATACTCACTCTCCACAACTTAACGTTTTCGCACAGATAGTCTTCGTCTTCGTGTATGTACGAGACTTAAGAAGCTCCTATGTGTCAACCTGGTTATACATTTGAATCTCGGCGCAGGGTTCTCTGTGCCATAACCACTGGGAATAAACACTGGCAGTGCGCACAACTTAGATCTTCTTTCATTTATGCAAGACCCCTAGTTTCCTTCAACACACCCTCAGTTACTTATACCCGAGTCGTTGTCGAATTAAAATGGAGTAGTGACTGAGAAATTGCCTTGTTCCTGACGGGATCAGTCACATTCAAGTTGCTAGACAGTTGTTCCTGATTCCAAGCTAGCATCCCATTTCAAAGTAGTCTTTTGCCCTGCCAATTTGCCAACATTTCTAGCACGGTAAATGCCACGATGAAGGATGTGTGATCCCTCCTCAATTCAATCCAGAACACTCTTCATTCGCCCAAGATTCCCGTAGGACTCTCACTATTACACAAATCTGACGACATTTCTCAACTACAAAAAATTGTGTACGGAGCTAGAGAGCTTAATCTTCTTCGGTTACCGACTGATCTTGATTGTAGGGCTTGCCAAGTTGGAAACCCGATGTGATATCATCATCGGACAATCCCATCCAATCCTCAGCGACAAGAGAATGAAGCAAGACGCAGCTGACAACAGAGAAGATCAAGATGAGCAGCCCGCGATGTCATCATGCTTGGAACCAGAATCTAAACAATAGCCAGCGTATCGGGATGCAAAGCATCGATAGCTGTCGACCTCTCAGCGGCTGTGCAAGGTTACGCGATTGGCTTTAATCACGATGCCAGCACGGTATGTGAAATTAGACAATACAAAGGAACAATACAGCTGTCAGTCAGATGACATGTTGTCGCTACGCCACTTGCACTGTGATAGTGAGGGGTCTCAAGATTGTCGTCCAACGTTACCCTCCAGACCCCGCGAATGTTCAAACATGACGTTGGTCAGCATCATTTCATCAAGAAGGATGGGAGGGATGACGACACAGAGCACGAGAGCTCAATAGAGCTCAAGATTATATGAAGCTGTCTTCCCGGTGACCCGAAGCTAGATAGGAATTCTTCCAGACTCAATCAAGAACACCAAGAGAACACTCATACAAAGAACCACATTTACTGATATACAAACATCAATATGGAGGGAAGAAGACGATCATCGGGCCCCAAGGCACCCACTGGTCTCAATGATGAGACGGCCGTCGAGACTCACGATCTCATCCATCGCGCCGAGGAGGAAGAGCAGAAGGTTAGCGTCAAACCTACCCTTCACCCAAACACATACTGACCGGTGATAGATGCACGGCAAGGACGCAATGACCCAAGAGGACCCTGGTGTCGCGACTCCGCAGAACCAGAAGGAGGGAGACTCAGCGATGGATAAAGTTAAAGGCGCCTTGAATTTAGGCAAATAAATGTCGCCGAAAATAACAGGCCGCCCTGCCTGAAGAAGGGAAGTGTGTTTGTTTTGCTTAGTTAGGATGTTGGCACCAAATTGTAATATGCCAATTAATTGCTCTTGACATGATGATCACGTATGGGTGATGTGTAAAAGTTGTTCAAGTTGTATTGAAACATGGGTATAGAAACGAAACAGTAGGGTATCTTGACATCAACATCCGCCCCAATAAATAAATCACTCCACTCCGAAGATCAATTGACACCCGAGGCATTACCAGACGCGAGGGTGTCTGCCCTCCTGGGGTGTCGCAGAAATAACACAACGCAGCTAGCGAAAAGAAGTGCCTTATATCCCAAACATGAGACATGCCGAGAACAGAACCACGAGCGCCAGGGCTTTACCACTCGGTTGCGTGAGGCCATTCGCGCCATCTTCGTCTGGCTTGCCATCAGATGCGCTAACCTTCTCGCCGCTCGGATACCGAATATTATAGACTGTTTGATCCTTGAGCTCATCAGGCACGCCCATCGTATGGGGACAAGACGCCTGGTTCGCATCCGGATAATCTAGATCGCACGTCTCGTCGTGACCGAGAGTACAGATCGAATCGAGAATATTGTAGAGGACATAATTGTCGCCGACCCAAGTCGAGGAGTTCCGATCGAGACAACTCGTGAGGAAGTTCATGCTGTTGGCGGCGCTCAGCGGTAATTTGCTGTGCTTTGTATCGATCAGGTCGGAACATTTCGATGCGTCGACGTTCTCGAATGTCATTTCGACGGGGCCACCCGCGGTCGGCTTGTCGGTCGCAGAGTAGCCGGTGTAAAGATAGTTCCAAGCATCGTAGCTAACGTCATGCGCGCCTTGAGATTGATCGATTCGGAGGAGATGGACGGTGCGATCTTCGTAGGTGAGGGCGACGCAGATGTTATTGCAGTCGACGGAATTGGGCCAGTACGCGATGCGATTCGTATTGACCTGGTGTCTGTTAGTTTACCGACAATGTGGGATGTTGCGATCCGCGCACCTTGCAACCCAGGACGCCTATTGACGAAGAGTAACTATCATGAGGCGTCGCCCAGACCGTCCCACTGTCGCTATCGTCATCTTTGTCGCGCGCGCGCTCGGCGAGAGCGGCAGTGGAGACAGAGATAAGCAGGGAATGGAGGAGCAGCAACGGCCGCAGTAGCATCTCGAGAGAGTGACGATGCCTGACGAAAGATCAGGCGCAAAGACGGGTACTAAAAGCAATACAAGGAGCGACTGACTGAGGGCATCTTGCGACACGCCACACTAGAGAGAGAGGAAGCGAAGAGTGGAGGAGGACGAGGGTGATAGGGGTCTTCTTGGTTTTCGCTGCAGAACACGGTCCCTGAATTTGACCGAATCAGGATCAAGTGCGTGGATTTGGGATTGGGCCTAAACTGTATTTGGGATCATGCAGCGAGAACTTACAAGGGTCTTTTCTTGAGAGTTGAGTCTTGACTTGCAGATCTCGGCATTATGGTCGGGGAGTATTCGCATTATCATACGCAATTGATCATAGATAGTGGATTATTATTGCTAGATCGACTTGTTTAAGATATGGAGAAAAGACTGGGGGAGAAATTAGCTTTGAGGTGAGACTTTGTTGTCTTGTGTTGGACATTGACCCGTAATGCGACAATTACAGCTGGATTCAATTAATGGTTCACGGCACTGCATAAACAATAATCCATCTTGCACTTCTCACAAAAAAAGATTCTTGTTACATCACTACGTAATCAACTCATCCCACTAAACGCCCTACAAATCCCCCACCAGTCGTGCCCCATCTGCCCATGTCTCGTATCTCGCGTTAAGATCCCCATTTCAAGCCACCTCCACACTGACCCAGATTAGCCTTGGCTTGGCAGGGCTGAGCAACGTAGGCAGGCAATTGACCAAGAAAACCGAGTAATACGGGTGTTTTTGACTGGACGAGTGACATCGATGACCCGAAAAAGCCGTTCGATATTACGGCGGCGTTCCACTACTGGATTCTTAGTCTCGGGACATGATCCCTCGTTAAGGGTGTCTGCAATTGCGATGCACTCGATTCCAAGGTGCCATAGATAATTACCAAATTCAGCTACGCTCTCACGGGTATATAACATCAAGATGCATCACCTAAATCTGCTTCTTCACATCAAGTCACTCATCAATCCACAATGACTCGTCTAGACCACCTCATCCTTTCTACCCTTTGCCTCCTCCCCTCAGCTCAGGGTGGAAGCATCCCTAGCAAGTCCTGCAAAGCATACCCAGGTACTTCAGACTGGCCCTGTCATAAAACATGGTCGCATCTGAATGAGACTCTGGGTGGAAGGCTTCTTGCTCCTACACCTCCAGGAGCCGTGTGCCATAAGGGCTGGCCTACCTACGACAAAGACACTTGTCCTAATGTCGCAGCTGAATGGAAGGTCTATGAGTTCCACGCCGAAAATCCCATCTCTGTTATTTACGATCACTACACCAACTGGACTTGTCTTCCGAACCCAAAGTATCCTTGCAGCGATAGTGGCTACCCTGCCTATGTCGTCAACGCTACCAAGCCAGAGCACATAAAGGCTGGCATCGACTTTGGTAAGTTTTTGTCCAGCCCCATCAAAATGTTGTTAACATTGCGGCAGCTCGGAAACATAACATCAGGCTCGTGGTCAAGAATACCGGACATGATTACATGGGCCGCTCTGTCGCTCCGGGTTCTTTGTCCCTCTGGACCCATCATCTCAAGGACTTCAAGTACCACAAAGGTAGCTTCAAGCTCTACAACTCCAAGACTACCATCCAAGGTGATGCTATTACTGCCGGCGCTGGATCGCAGATGTACGATGTCTACAGCCTGCTGGATAAGTACGACCGCGTTGTTGTCGGTGGTGGCGGAAAGTCTGTAGGCCTTGGAGGTTACACTACTGGTGGTGGTCATTCTCTCTTGTCACCCAAGTATGGTCTTGCCGTCGACCAAGTTCTTCAGATGACCATGGTTACGCCTGGTGGGAAGATCTTGACTATCAATGAGGACAACCATCCTGACCTCTTCTGGGCGATGCGCGGAGTGAGTATCCCAAAGTACCTAAGAACTGGCAAAAACTTATCAATATGTCACAGGGCGGCGGTTCAACCTTTGGCGTACTCACGTCCATCACCCTCAAAGTGTACAAGACCCCCAAGGTTACCTCTTCAACCTTCACGGTCGGAACAGCCGCCGAAGCCCCTTTCAAGTACGAATTGCTTGCATATATCACTTCGCAGTTCCCAAATCTCACCGACGCTGGGCTATCAGGATACAGTGCTTTGAGCCCAAATGCGCCTAACCCCTCCCCAGCTCCAGGAGCACCTAAGAAGGTAGCTGGAGTCTCGGGTGTTCTAGCCGCACTAGACGTTGAAGACCCTGAGTACATCCAGAAGCTCTTGAAGCCAATCAATGAGACTGTTCAGAAGCGCTGGCCTGGGTTTGTGCAGTTCACTGCTACGTCAGAGAAGTATTCCTCATTTCTGAAGTGGTACGATGTCTACTATGACCAAGGCGCGGCGGGGGAAAGCAATTACATCGTCTCGAGACTTTTGACTAAGGAGTCTATGGAAAAGGATGAGGCTGCCTTGGCTGATGCGTTGAAAGCGGGCACGATCCCGTCTGGAGGGATGATCGCTCATCTAGTGTCTGGAAAGGGTGTCCGTGATGCTCGTCCCAGAGGAGGTAGCGTTTCAGCGAATCCTGGATGGAGGAAGACCTATGTTCACGCACGTAAGTTGATCCGATATTGTAATGCTATTTCGGAGATGTTAACAACCGTTATCCAGTTGCCGGGCACAGTTTTCCAGCATTCAACCGGACCGCCGAAGCTGAGGCGGTCAAGAGCCTGGTCACAACCTGGGAGCCATTCCGCAAACTCTCCCCGGACACAGGCGCATATCTCAACGAGGTGAACATTATCGATCTTGGCTTCATGTGTTTCTACTAACCCGCAATAGGCCTTCCCATTCGAGCCGGACTGGCAGCATACTTTCTGGGGCAAGAACTATGAGAGACTCTTATCTATCAAGAAGTCTGTGGACCCGCATGATGTGTTTTGGTGCTTCCCTTGTGTTGGAAGTGAAGGATGGAAGCAGAAGACCAATGGTCGACTTTGCAGAGTCAATTAGGGAGGCACACGCAAGGTTTACAGAATTCAGCATCGTGGAAGCACAAGTCATTCCTTACCCCAATGGCCCAGTATATGCAACAAAATAGCATAGTAAATTGATTTTAGATACGTCTTGTTTAGAGAGGAGTTCTTGTTTAGAGGGGAGTGTTTAATACTACTACCTACTGGTGATTAATGTCGACAGTTTGGCGGGCAGTCTTGCTCTTACGCCTTTGGCTCGCACACAGCGATAAATGGCGAGATCACACCTATCCTCGTTAGAAACATCCATTGGTTAGACATAGGCCACTTACTGCTAAAGAATAGTCTTCCTGTCTTGGCATCATGCACAACCGTCGTAGTAGCAGGAAGAACCTCGCCCTCAGCATCCTCAAGAACCTTATCAACAACATACTTGCCATCCACCTTTCTAACCCGCAGCGCAGTAGCAGGCGGATGGGCGTTGTACGGGTCCTTGTAAGCTTTGAAGATCTCAATACCAATGGGGATAGCAGCTACCCAGATATCTCCATTCCCATCAACAGAGGCGTTGTCGAGAGCATAGCCGAGTTTCAACTCATCAACCTTTTCCAGGTCTTTGTTGGGGAGAATACGGTAGATGGAAAGACTGCCAGTCATGGAATCTGGGACGTAGATCAAACCATCTTTACCGGCACCCAGACCGTTAGGGAATTTTAGGTTGCTCACGACTTCTCTACAGCTTTCGCCGGTTTCGCAGAGGTGGACGTCGCCGTTTCCTAGGATCATAGATAGATGATGGCGCTTTATTCGTTAGCTTCTGTATCGCCTCTTAGGTAATGCTCATGACATACCCAGCCAAATTGGTATGGTCCATGGTCGTTAGTCGCGTAAAACGTGTTACTGTCAATCGCAGCAACTCGGTTTGGCGTAACAATTCCTTTATCAGCGTAAGTACGAACATGTTTGAGCTCGGTCGCTTCAGCACCCGTTGCAAAAAGCTCAACTGTGGTGTTTGCGCCATGCACGTATTGATCAAGGTATTTGCCAGTTTCAACGTCTACCGATGGTCGCATGTTGATGACAAACAATTCGACACCGCCATCAGAAGTGTCAATTCCGCTGAAGCCCCCAACGCTGATAAGGCCGTCTCCGGCTGTTCCGGAAAAGCCGGGAGTCTTGAGAGCGCGTAGTTCATAGCCGTTACCGACAGGCTTATCGATATCCAGAGCGACAATTGAGTCGCGCTCTGAGCGACCAGAGAGATTGAGAGAAGCGACGCTACATCATGGTCAGCACTTTGACCCATAACCTTGTAAAAACATACTTGGGTAGCCAATGAGACCGCGCAATCGGATCAGAACAAGCAAGGAACAGTTGCCTCGTAGATTCAGACAACCACATATCCTCACAAGCTTCCATTCGAGGGTCGGCGATCTTACGACATGTATAGGGAAAGTCGGCGAGTGGTTGCATAACCCTGCCGATGCCTAGGCCGAGCCATACTCCCTCTTTAAGGAAGATCTGGAAGAGCACGGCGAAGATAACGACGGCTGAAAGGCCGACTTTGATGAGAAGCCCGGCCATTTTAATGAGCTGATTGTTTAATCAAGGACGGAGTGAGGCTGGCTCGGGGAAAATAGGTCTAAGGGTCAAATTGGAGGATTCGCAACCCCGCTCAATTGACCTCGCCAAGATATGCAAGGGAGCAGAGTCTTAGCAGTGTTGAGCAGACTTACGCGTTGTCGGATCTTTGAGTGGGTGGCTACATTATGTGTTTACCGCCAAGTCGTCAATCGGCCTCTACTTCAAAAGAAATATCGTGTCGCAATACCAGAAGTCTTAATCGTGTCAGACGAACCAAAGTCAACGCCGATTACAGAACGTTTGTGAATACGGCTTATGCTGCACCTCACGCCCACATATCACCCAGAAACGAATCCATTCTGCAAACGGTCATGTTCTCATCAAATAAAAGGCATTTATGTATATAAATACAAAACAAATGCAACAGGATACATATATCCAATCTAAGAATGAAACCTCTAGAAAAAAAGGAAATAATGTCCCATATCTACGCAACTATTTATACGTTCCGAAGCTTCAGCATATTAAAAGTGTAATAAATGCCTCATGGTCTATCCACGTCTACAGAGCAGCAACGAGAGCACCGACGGCAACAGCGGCCAGAACGGGAACGTTCCAGCTTGATGCGCCGTTGACGATCGCTGGGCTTGTCTCTGAGGGCTCGTCACCGCCGTAGGGTGTGCCTGTGGGCTTGACGATGGTGGAGACGGTGTTGTCGGGGATTTGGCCGTAGACGTTTGTGGGACGGTTGGTGGGAATGTAAGTGTGGAGCTCCTCAAGAGGGTTAGGAGAGCCTCCTGTGGGCTTGGGGTAGGCTTGTGTAGGCTCAGGGTAGTCTCCTGTAGCGTGACCCTTGGTAGGCTTGCTGGGCGCATCATAGCCGTGAGTATGCTTGCCAGGAGCAGTGTAAGGACCAGAGAAAGTGCCATTGTTGTGCTTGCCTGGAGCACCACAGGTGGTGCAGTAGCCAGGAACGGGCGTAGGCTTGGGGGCCTTGGTGACGGGGGTGATAGTGACGGTGTGGTAACCCTTGGTGGTAGCCTCCTTGCAGCCAAGGTTGCCAGCGCCGCAGTGGATAGCCTCGGGGATGACGAACACGCCGGTAGGTTCCTCGGGGTTGATGAGGTGAGTGTTGGTAACGACGTCGGTCTTGACCTCGCCCTTGCGGCAGGGACCGTCGCCGGGGCAGTCGGTGATGGTGTAGACGCGGGTTGCCGTGAGAGTCGAGATGACGGGGGCCTTGGTAGGTTGGGGGACGCCGTGGTTTCCGTTGTCGGTGGGCTTGCCGTCGGCGCCGGGGCAGTAGGTGGTGAGAGAGGTGACGATCTCGGTGGTGACGTGACCGACGGGGCAGTTGGTGACGCTGGGAGGGCATGCAGTGATGGTGTAGACCTTGCTGGTGGTGACGGTTGAGGTGATGGTGGTAGAGGGACCGGCGGTGGTGGGGAGGTCGTAGGAGTGGCCCGATCCGTCGGTGTATCCTCCAGATCCAGATCCAGATCCACCAGTTGATGTTCCAGCAGACTTGGTGGTGATGGCAGTGGTGTTGTGGTAACGAGTGGTAGAGAAGGAAAGAGTAGCATCAGCAGAGGTTGTCTCGGCAGAAGTGACAGACTCGGTGACGGACTCGGTGACAGACTCAGTAGCAGATCCAGTAGAGGTAGACAGCTCAGAGGTGCTGGTAGAGTCAGATCCACACTGACCAACCAAGTCAGGCACAGCATTAGGACCAGTGCCAATGGCGACGAGGTTAGTGCCACAATCCTCATTGTTAGCAAGCCAGACATTTCTGTTATCCCAATCGTACACAACGTAAGCAGCGCGGAGGAAAGTGTCGCCGAGAACAGGGAACTGGTCGTCCTGGAAGACACCCAACACGCAGCGACCATCGTTGTTCCAGATGAAGTCGGCGTAGGGGACCTTGATGGTGGTCTTGCCAAACTTGAAGTCGATAGTGCCCTTGAGCTTGCCGACGTCACAGTCGACATCAACGTAAGCGCCAGGGCCGGTCTTGGCTGTGGGGAAAGCGGCGACGATCTTGTTGAAGATGGGCCCGGGCAGGGCGCTTATGGTGTAGCCGCTATCGAGCAGGACAGCCTGACCATTGGTCTTGGAGAAGACGGCATCCTCAGAGCCGTCGTCTTGGACGAGGCTGATACCATCGAGGTAGACCCAGTAGCTACGGTTGTCAGTTAAGTCCCATCAATTGCGCGACGGATGAACTTACCGGGTATAGCCATCGGGGGATGAGGCGGCGGGAATAATGGGTCGCTTCTCAAGATGACCGGAATACTTTGCTGTGTCGATACCACCGAAAATAACAGCACCGCGATTGCTGTCAATAGTGCGGATGTCAAGACTGAGGGCTCGGCTCTTGATAAGACCTTGCTTGACCATGCTGTCAATCACAAGAGGGTAAGGCGCATCCCAACCATGAAGATCAGGACCAGCACCCATGATACCAACGCTAGTATATGAGCTGTCGTAGGCGACACCAAAAACTTGGTTTCTAATAGCGGCCGCTGTGTGGTGAAAACGTCAGTAATGTCTCGGCAACAGGTCCGCAATAGATACTCACATCCCACAACAACGGAATCGTAGCCATAGTTCCAGTACGCATATCCCGTGCCATAAACAACACCTCCGGTCGTGTTCAAGTCAACCCAAGTACTGCTCTCTCCAAAATGTCCAAGGTTGGCGCAAAACGAAGGATCGTTGGCTTTTTCGCATACGGGATTGACCCAGAGTTCTGTGGAGCCGGTGTCGAGGTTGACGGTAACGGGCTGTCCGGGCGTTCCCAGGGTAAGGTCGATGCTGTAGAAGAAGCCATTCTGCTCGCTCTCGAGCGCGACCTCGTTCTGTCGCTTGGTAACGCCCTTTACGACGGGCGCGCCGGTAGAGACTTTGAGGGGGAAGCGAATGAGGCCATCTGGGCTAGAGTCGGAGTCGGCGGCGCGCGCATCAAAAGCGTGCGCTAAAGCGGGGGCCGACGCAGCGGCGAGGAAAAGAGCGGACAACATTGTTTGCAATCAATGTCAATTGGGGGGAAAGAAGAAATTGGTAATGGGAAATAGGAAATGGGAAATAATTATTATCGATCGGATTTTGTTAACCCGGCGTAGTGAGTGACCGGGGAAACGAAACAAAAAGTCGCGCGACGACCTTGAACCAAATAAAGAAGAAAAAACGGTCGAGGTTGGCTATCGCAAAAAGAAAGAACGACAAGAGAGAGGTTAGAGTTCCAAAAATGGATGGCGGGATTTTGCTCTGTTTCTATATAAAACACACACACTGCAGATGCACGCTGCACGGGAAGAGGGGGAGCACAGACACATCCACTTTGACCCCCCTGCCACTCAGATAAAACTCCCTAGACGAAGTGTGCCTGGCGCTAATACCAAAGGGGGCCTCGTGTTGAGTGTTTAGTCTGAGCACTGCGGGCACTCACCGTCATCAAGGGAAATGAACGTTACGAGTTGCTGGGTCCAAGTGAGTTGAGACATGACACGAGAAACAATAAAAAAGATCGCCCATGTCGATCTTTTTATCTGTGTCAATATCTTTGTGGGTAACAAAACTCCCTGCATCTCACCAGCATCAAACATCAGCAATACGGCAAGGCACAGAAATACGAGGACTCCCTCATGCACGCCAGCTGTCCCTGCTTAGGGGTTCCTACCCACTATTTTTTCCTTTTTGTGCCTCGGGTCGCCGTGTGTATTGTCGATCTCTTTGTTTTAGCGCTCCTCATCCGCCAGTCATCCTCAAGGTTTCCCACGCACGCTCCCTCCGAATGAGCCGTTACCCGTTGGACATCGTATCATAAGGTACTGTCACAGAAAATACGGGGTTATTCCCAGGACCCTCGAACTCAGATCCCGATCTTGGGAAGAGAAGATTGAGATTTAGCATGGGCTAGCATTTTCTTATGCTGTGGACCCAACTGAATGAAACCACCCTTTGCTGCAAAGTCGCGGGAGACGTCTGCAGTGGAAGGGAGGCGTTCAAGTCAATTGTCTCCATCGATTGTCAATCGAAATCAATTAATCAACCTCCTTCAAACGACCCTCGCGAGACATCGATGATTCGGCTTCCGGTCCGCGATCGACTTCCCTTTCTTACGACGTCGCATCTGTAATCTAACTCACGTTCTGCATTTACCCGCCCGGCCAGTGTTATACGACATCCATCCCCCAATCTCTCATTGCTTCTTTAGCCGAGCGAAGCACACACGAACCCCGCCAACCACCCCTGGTATCACAAACTCAACGTCGTGATCCGCGTGGTGTCAGCGCCACGTCTCGAAGTGACGGGTCCCTTGTAATCGCTACAGGGAGAATGACGCCCTAAATCATGGTGCTCGGGCTGCGTGGTGGGCTCTTGGCAAAGTGAAGGGGTTGGCAGCTTGACAATCCTACCCTGTAGAGTTTTGCGCCAAAGCCACAGTAAGCCGCAATTTAAACTGCTAACGGCTAAGCGGCTGGTAATTGAGAGGGGAAGGAAGATAAGAATCAGCGACATTAAACGGCCGAGCGATTCGTCTAAAAAAACGTCATTATGAACGGCTTGAATTGAGATCAGCAAGATGAATGGAAATTATCACAACATCACACAACCGTAAGTTCATCCGGCTGTATCACCAGAGCCTAGGGTAGGCTGACTCCAGCCACTCCATGACACCCACAGCGAAATGTTATTGCCAATGGGAGAGCCAGATTTGGTGACATGCAATTCAACCTTAAAACCATATCTTTAACTTCGTGTAACACGTGTATAACAAAACTCAGCCGAGCTTTAAGCATACAAGAGCCGCGTAATCATTTCAGGGGGCTCGAACATACGCGCATCCAGGCACCAGGAACCAGCCTTATATTGCACTCTACATGCATGCTAACTACGCGATTTTGCCAACGTAAATCATCAGCACTTTCACGTTACCGTGTTGGTATCAAAAGTAGGATGCGACCGACGTAAATCCACCCAATTTGATGCTGGTATGACTTTGAATGAAGTATTTGCAACCTGACCTGGCGAATATCAGGGCCTCAAATAATCTCAGATCAATCGGACTACAGGGGATAATGACGTGAGGTCCATGTCGCGACATAGTTCTCCTTCAGGAAACTGATCCAAAACACAACCTTAGTAAGACATAATGGATATGTAAAACATGTGGTGTCTGTTGGACTCCCATCGCTAGTCTAAGTAAAGAAATAAGGAAAAAAGCATCGCAAGGGCGCATATCATATCAAGAAAAGCGCTCGGATGCCCTCGCTGCAGAACATCCAAAGTAGTTCATTTATATCCATGTCCTTCATCGACCGCCAACCCACCACTGCCGCGGAAACTCCATTCCCCATTTCGCAGTGAGATTTCTCAGCTCATCCTCAGTCCCCGGAACGACATTGATGAAGATCCTTCCGGTTGTGCCATCGCTCATACAAGGCTCAGAATGCACAGCTCCAAATTCTCTGCCAACTTTAAATACCGAGCATTCACCTATTGAAGCTGCTTCCATACCTAAAGGCTTTAGAGTCAAAGCGAGCTCCTCGCGAACGGCATCTGCTGCTGATGCGCAGCCGACGCAGCGAATTGATATACACTCATGGTCTGTGCTGGCAGATTTTCGGGCTGACTCTTGCTTGTAGCGGGCGGATGCTTGATGCTCTAATGGGACGAAGAGAGTTGATGGACCAAGAAGCGTGGTGCAGATCTTCCAATTGGTTCCAGAATTCTGTTGCTTCCGCCCATACTGCGACTTGAGACCTAGTCGGGTGCCAGGAAGAGCTCCTTTTGCAGCTTCGGCAAAGAACAGTTCATCGGTATGCCATCTCGGATGGTCAAACTCATGTGTTGGCGTCGTAGCGCGTATGGTCAAGAAGTAATGGTGTAGGCCCTTCTCGAGAAGCAACCCATTGATGTAGCTGAGAAATGGCAGGAACTTGGAGCGAACAGAGCCTGTGAATATTTCGGCTTCAAACTCGTAGAAGTTCGCCGGTAGTGACGACTCCGGATCAGAGGAAGTGGAGGGATCGAGTAGAGGCCCGCAGTAACACCAATAGGCTGCGCGCTTGACGGTGACAGGGTCTTGGCATTGCGTTTCTGGCTCCGGATCGTACTTGAGGAAGCTGAACTCTTTTTCGAAAGCAGTTTCTACGGCGGCCATTATTAGTATAATAAGGAGAATTCACTCATGAGTAAACAAAGTCGCCATGTTCCGGAAAGTGGGCAAATAGCGCGAATCCTTCGGTCCGCTGACGTGGTGACTAAGCAGGGATGAAGCCATAACCCTGCCTCATCAGGGGGAACTGAAGTGAGAAGGCCACGGCGACCTGAGCTAAACATCCTTTTGGACAATTTCAAGATTGGACTATGATTTAATAAAGATCATTAGATCATCCAGATCTAGCGATGTGTCAGGCGGACTTGGATCAACGCCGCGTTGGAGAATCCGAGGTATGGACTTGACACAGATGCTAGTAGCTCGTAGCTTGAGGCTCACTCCGACTATTGTGAAGTACAAAGCAATAAATTCCGTTTTAAATGATTTGACATCCGGTTCAAAATCTTTTGCGTCATAATAGTCGCGCGCAAAGTTTCGGCTTTTTTATTCGAACAACACCCTTATGTCATTCACTTCGGGAAGGCGTTCTCAGCGCTCTGCTATTCGCCGGGGAAGGGAGGCCGACCACTCACCCCACCATTGTTACGTTGACCACAAGCATATCTCACCTCTTATAAATTGCAGTATTCTGCTCAGTATCCCCAGAGAATCCAGATACTACTAAATCCATCGTACCAATACTTGTCATTGTAATTTCGTTCTGCCCATTTACCATGATGTCTACACCTTCGGCATGGAGGCCAGAACATTTTGGAGGTCTAACCCCTAATCAGCGTCAACTTTTGTATGAACCGATCATTCTCGAGTGCGCCTTGCAGAAGACAGGGAATCTACCCGTCTACAAGCCTGAAGGCCAACCGCCCAGCGACTATGATGAAACGATGCATGACTTTCAAGCTTTCCAGTTCTATGTGAACAAGATAGCTCAAGTATGCGACAATGAGCGCGGCGGGGACACAATCACTGCCCTTGCGATACTTCAGGGCTCCCTCGGGCCTAATTATGTGTTCAGCTCGAATTTGAAGGACGAAAATGCTTCGAATGCAACCAGAGACTTCGTCCAGAGTTTATTGGACATGGTCGGAAAGAATCCAGAGGACCTCAAGACAACGCCTCTGAAAAGCCGAGCATTGTGGCTGATACTGTCTTTCAATGTTTCCCGACTGGTAGAGTACTTGGAACTCTTGAAAGCGTCAGCAAAGGAGTGTCTGGACAGCTGCAGAAGACGAGAAGAAGACGAAGGTGAGATTTTGCCTTCCATCTGTTACGTTATCCATCAATACATTGTCTAAATGCTTCAAGAATCGGATTTGGTCCAGTGCCTTCGGTCTTTGGAAAATCACTGCGATTTTACCATCGACAATACGGATGCCAATGCAGAACAAAAGTGTAAGCAGTTATTATGAACATCTAATAGACTTTGAGTATCTAGGGAATAACAGATGATTTTAGCAATCAGCGACTGTGAGACTTTGATCAAGGCAATTCACACTTTTGGGCCACATGGGATTCACCATCTGATCTCAGAGAGGGCCAAAGATGGTGAGATGACGCGATCTGAACCATGGTGTAACCTTCGACACTTCCTTGGGCGGTGGCATTCTTATCGTCAAGCAGCTGACGCTGTAGTTGCTGTCGCGCAAAGATGGCCAGAATTATTCCAGGACTTTGAGATCACCATGGTACCATCTGGCTCACGCATCCCCAAACCTATTGAGAAGACAGAACTCACGAGCTCTGCCATAGTTCAGAACATCGCGAAAGAAGAAAAAATCGAAGGTCCTCAGCTCCAGCAGATAGTGGAGGATCTGCAACAGCTGGGTCTTGATACTGCCATCGCGTCGTTCCAGAAGACGAGACACTTCAAGCCTCTCCTACATGCAGAAGTTTCAGTTTATGCTTATCTTGAAAAGAACAATTTGAACGGCGTGCAACACTACTGGAGAAATTGGAACTACATTGGATGCAGTAAACCGACATGCCGGCTCTGTCATTATTACTTCGAAGCGCTTGAGGGCGACAAACCACACGTTCGACCATCTCACTATAATTTGTATCACAACTGGCGTCTTCCTAATCCAGATGAGATCCACCGTCCCGTAGACGCTCAAAATTCCGCCGAAGATGATAATTCCTCTGAACCTGAGGACTCTACTGATGGAGCTGGTGAACCCGCTGAAGCTCATCACGACCTCTTGGTGAGTATCGCGCAGAAGATGAGAGATGACGTGAAAAGGACGTTGAAGGAGAAGAAGATCAGACGGAAGACACGGGACTCGAACACATACTCTACGGTTCCGGAATACCTGCAGGATGAAATGGGTAGTTCTGCATCTGGTAGCAATCTGGGTTAGGAATTGACCGCGTTGGAGGATTGGAATATGAGGTGGAAGTAAGCTCAATCTTGTGGAATCACCTTATTGAAGCGGACGTAAGGCGTGTTGCTGATATCGTCTAATTCAGGACTCTATCCTTGCTTAAAAACAACAACAAATAAATACTGACATCTTGGGTAGAAGGAACAACTCGGGTGAAACTAGCTATCCGAGATAACTTCTAAGATGACGTTGATCGATATATTGCAGTGACGATCCGTGTAGTCGAGAGACTGCCATATGTATGAGGTTACACATCCACGGGGATATAGGTTGTATTAAACTATCACTCCCGTGAGATGCAGCGGTGGGTTGTGGGCTTTCTTCTTGAAGTGCATATTCTCGCCTGTGTTCTGTAAGAACCTTAACTATTGAATCTTTTTCGTGGACCTCCCCATACCTGACCATTGTCACTTTTATAGGAGGTTGTAAAGCATATCCTCCCACGATGAACAATAAATGAACAACAGAAATCTAGTATATGCATTTGTGTATGATATTGACATAATCTCTTGCATACCAAGGCCTGATTGAAATTGACCTTCTATCTTTTTGGCTAAGATATGGAACTCTAAACTGGGATAGTTATAACCTAGAGGGAATAAACTAGCATATGCTAGGTTTATGTTAGCGAATAAAATAGGGCGTGATACTTAGTGGTGTGAAGTAGTATATCTGTTGTGAGTTAATAATGTAGGCAAGGCTTATTGAGGCAAAGAAGTTCTATTAATAGCTAGCAAGTTAGAGTCTATAACAGTGCTTATAATGCACTCTTTATATGTTAACTTCCTATATGAAGCCCGTAATAGAGAGGCGCGATATCGTTCTTGGAGCGATGCGGCCCTGAAACGACACCGGTCCTGGGAGTTATCGGTCCTGATATGGTTGGTTATTGGGGAATGAAATTCGTGGAGTGTGAGTACATTTGGGATCAGATCAATATGTGCAAAGCGTGCTACCTTATTCATGACAGCCCTGGTAGCGTTGCACTTCATCCAACCTCACCCTTGAGTGTGTCCTATTATTGATAGAGATATATTGCTGAAAACTTTGCCCCGCGCGATGACTTACCTCGGCCGACGCACTAACGACGTCCATTCCATCATGTAGTCTTGTAGCTTTGCAAGACGATTTCGCTCGCCTTGCCGTGACAACCAATTATCACAACTGGAAAATATCGTACCAGGTTGTCGAAGCAAGGGTGACCGGAGAGGGCACTAAATGAAGTGCAGGGGTGACCGGAGAAGGCACTAAATGGACTTTGGAAGCTGGACATCCGGCATATTGGTAGGTAGGCAACCTGCTATCATTGGACAACAGTAGAGACCTCACCCCAACAAAGTTTAGTTGCGTCTCGAATTATGGAGCGACTTAAGAGGAAGAGGAATGGTGTATGCGGCTAACGATCAGTCTCGTCACCATGCACATTTAGCGGAGGAACATGGCAGGTTGGCCATGCACATTTGGCGGAGGAACATGGCAGGTTGGCCATGCACATTTGGCGGAGGTACGTACTAAGCCTGTGTGGCAGTTTGGTCTAATGGTCAATCTGAGTATCCCGAATCTCGAATACAAATAGGGACCTGTATTCGGGGACATTATTTCGCCCACGGCTCAATCCTTTACCTCCAATCTTCTGCTTAATCAAATCTCACTTATCTTCCATTCAAACCCCTCCAAGTTCTCAACCCAAAAATGAGTGACTGGTAAGGCAAGCCCCTGTACGGCTCGTGGACATGTGGTATTACCTTAATGATCCCAAAGGCCATCATCCCAATGACCATTTTCGCATCTCAAATGGATCCCTTATCAATCATCGGATATGCATGATTCTTTCTAACTAGACTGAATAGTCACAACTATGCGTCCTCGAGCGTCCAGACTCAAATCTCCTCGACTGCCATTTCTCACTCGGACTTCATCCAAAAGAGTATCTCAACAGGGCTACTCAACGGCCGTGGAGCGTCGATCACCGAGACTGCAGCGCGAAGGGAAGAACTTATAATCGGGATTGGTTCTCAATTCTGGATCTCAGAGTAAGACTTCCTGCCTTTCGCTTTCCCATCTACAAAGAGATACTCATGGATGAACTAGGGACAAGAAGTCTCCTACTACCCAGAATAAGCTGTGAAGCTTGTTAGAACGCTGACTCAGTAGGGGATCTCCCTAATTACACGTTGATTGTTCATTATAGTCGTTTGTCTTCCGTGAGATCAGTGCTGAAATAGTCAAGTCAACCGGCACTCGTTCTCCAGTGGTGATTCCCGTGACTTGAGGGTGAGTCATGATGTCGGATTGGCATAGACAGCTAGTCTGCCTGTAGACATGGCACAACAAGGGAGGTAAATATGAGGGTTGTAAGATCTGATCGAGAAATAACGAGTATCAGATGGGCCGATCGTTCAACATCTGTGTCGTTGTGACTACTGAGACTTTTGATACCCACTCCGTCGACTAGAAATCCTGTCTGGTCTAGCTCTCTGACTATGACCGTTTAACATCCAGACCAGGCGTGGTGTAGACATGCTCGATGTGTTGCGTGGGTGGTTTTTGTCGGTTAAAGCTGCGACTTAAGCCGAGGATAAACGAGGCAAAACCGCCTCAATAATCTTTGTGATATCTCAGACATTTCGAGTATCTCAGAAGCCCATCAAGCAGCAGGCAAGGCACGAACAAGATTGGCCTGAAGGACAGATCCTGAATTTTCTCAAGTGGTATATTATTACTTATCTATTTGACACTAGCTATCGAGCCAAATGTCTTGCTCGACGCGTGGTCACTTCCCTGGCGACACCGACGTTTACATGTGGACTAACAAACACCATCACTTTTAGGTAACGACTACAGTGTATTCAAGGTAGTGCGGCGACAAGACCAACCACACCTCCGGCTCCTATAAGAACCGCCCTACCAAAATTGAGCCAGCGGAATTTCTCTAGCAGCTGCCAAGCCTTTTCGTCTTCTTCAGTAGTTGAATCCCTCGTCGTGCGCTCCTGAGGGCCACTAAGATCAGTGAACTGAACGCCTTCTCCTTTTCCATCTACTGATTCCAGTGCGCTTCGATTTCTGGAAGCACCTCCAGAAGCCTGAGCTTTCGAGGCAGCTGCCTGGCTTCTCGTACCGCCCAGCTTATTGTTCTCCCTAATGATCGCAAAGTTTGTCGGGATCATGATTAAACTTGTGAAGGGGGCAATGCTGAATGCAAGTGCTGCAGCAGCTAGGAAGCCGTTGACCCTGAAGCTGTTGTGTCCTAGGGAGTACAATTTTCCAAGTCCTTGTGGGTTGTTGGCAGCTGCAGCGTAGATGAATCCAACAGTGGAGATGAGGGAGGCCGACGGGAAGACATGAGACCCGCGGCTGAATAGCCACCTAGTTGCAGGGAGTGATCGGGAAGCAGGTTGAGATTGAAGCTCTGGGATGTCAAAAAAGGTCAATGTGGCGATGCCGCCTGATGCCATGAGGGCGGTGGCGATGGAAATGACCTGGACGTATGACATGATGAGGAATTGTTTCAATACTAGATGTGATTAGGTGTAAGTATAATTGGAACTGTTTTTAGAATTCCTCAAGTGTATGTGGATTATCCGTTTAAGATATACTTGAACCGATATCAATGACGTACATGAACTTTGCGAAAATGACGATTGCGCGCACGTGTCGGTATTTGCAAGATTTCCGTTATCCGTCACAATAGTCCGGTCTATTCTACAATTTCTTTACTTTCACAATTCAACCGGGAGTTTTAAATTCAGTCTATCAAACCTCTTGACGATATTTGATAGCGCTTATGAGCCCGCATTCTGAATACCAAGCTAAACATGGCAACGAATAGTTTGAATGCAGCAGCGATCTTAGATGTCAACCTTGACGGCCACGATATTCTTCGAATAAAACCCGGTAGCAAATAACCAAGCCTTCTTCTGCCCTCCTTCCAAGGCAGGGTCAATGCCGATCATGACAGCCGTGGCTGCTGACCTCAATCTCTTTCCATCGTCCTCGAACAGTATTGTCTTCTCCCACTTGCCATTCTTTGGCTTCATCAGCCACACCACCACAGGCTCGGTCGCAGTAGCAACGCCGACTGACTTTGCAAGATCAGCAGCCTTGGACAAGCCAGCAGAAATGAAGCCACTGCTATCTCCGTTTACCTCGGCAAAGGAGTCAGAGAAGTAGTAGGGATTGTCCGCGGCTGAATCAGTGTTGATTGTCTCTAGGACCTCAATGCTGGAATTACTGTCAATGTGGGCTAGGTGCACATCGCCACTGGCAGCACTGCCGATCGCTATCTCGTCGGGAGTTCTGCCATGGCCGAGGCCATTGTTGTTGTGAAGCCCTGTCAGAGCAACCAAAGCCTGGAAACCCGCAGTGGAATCTTCAGATCGTAAATTAGTGATCTGGACGAGGATAGTGTTAGACCATGTAGCTCCGTAGTAGACATCTTCGATCTGTCGAAGCACGCCCTCACGATAGTAATGATCGTTTGTGACATAGAAGCTGGTGGGAGAGCGTGCGAGGATGTCGTTTGGCGTTTGGATCAAAGGATGGCTGATAGACCGAATATGTTTGATGGTTGATGTTCCCAAAGCATGATGGAATATCTCAATTCGAGAAGCAGCTTTGTTCTCAGCGTATTCATCGGGCTTCTTCCCATCAACGACATGCTGGAGGTAGTCGGGATGGGGTAGATGATTGATAGCAAAAACGTATACGCTGTTGGGGGCATCTGGGTCCGAGATGACATCAATGCCATGTGTTATGAATGGCCCGGCGAAATTCTCGAACTCCAATCGCTTGGATTTGAATGTCTTGGGGTCGATGACGTGTATAGACCCACGGACCTTGGTGGCGGAGAGGGGATCGTGGAGAACACCGAGGCCAGGAAACCACGAAAAGCGCGCTTCATAAGAGTCGTCGCACGCTGTGAATAACAGGCCGCTGGGTGAATGATGATGCAAGTCCTCGCAAACTGCTGTATCCTCAATTGTGATAAAATCTCCATCGGCGACTATGGTGTTGGCCGGTTCGCGGAAGACACCCATAACTGTGGTGAAGCGATTGATTGGACGAGCCAGCAAGACACCAAGGCCTACGGTGATGGCTGACAAGGCCAAACCTTTTGGGCTAGTTATGGAAAACTTTGATGAAGACATTTTGACTTGTTTGTGGCATTCAATGGTTTGAAATTGTTGGAAGTTACTCTTTGGCTGTATATATAGGTACGGTACCTTAGTGTCACAAGTGCATTGTGGATTGATGAGGGGAAACGCCAAAATCAAGTGCCGAGGTTGATCTAAAACGTAAATATGGAACCGACCCGAAAGTTGTCAGGAAGTTTTCGTAAACTACAAAATCGGCATTCGAGATTATTACGATTATACTGTATACATTCTGGGCGGCAAATCTCACCAGGCTAGACCTCATATCGAATGGAATACGGCAATACCCCATGCCCCCATGCTGACTACCGCTTTTAACAATCCCGGTCATCTCAGTCAATGCCACTCCACCACATAAAAAGGTCAATGAGAAGTTAAGAATTAAGGAGATAATAATCTGATATGCCAAGTACCTAGGGTCCTTAATTCCAAAAACATCCAACCCTGTCGCAACCGTCTTAGGTGCCCGAAGGACCACTATCTTTGTGTTTGTTACGACGATGCCTAAGCAGATTGTGTTGCAGTGTGAAAGTTTTAACACAATTGGCACACGGGAACTTGCCTTCTCTTTCCTCCTTCGGATTGTGAGTATTGATGTGCTTTCTCATGTATGTCGGCTCGGCCATGCGAATTCCACACAGCCGACACTCAACCGGCCTCACGTGGGTTTTCAAATGCTTCCTGTTTGGAAACTTAGTAAGGCTACACATAAAAAAGTAGGCTAATCAATCACCTTGCGTCGGTGGGTATGGCGGATTGGTGGGTGCATGATTCCCAGGTGCAGCGCAGATCTTCATCAACATAGTCTTCCAATGGCGGCATCGGATGGTCAAAATAGTCTCGGGGGGCAGTCGAACCACTGGTGGATTGCGGGTTCAGACTACTTTCTTGTGCGTTCAAGACAGAAGTCTGGTTCTGATGGGCCGCAAGGTCGTCACTCTAATGAGGATTTGACCCTTCCACTTCAGCCATGGCCATTCCAGTATCCGATGTTGTGCGATTGGTATCTTCGACACACGATGAAGAACCGAGTTCGGTGGGGATAGTGGAAAGAAGCCTCGGATCAACTTGAAAGAGATATCATGAGCATTTGAAGGATGTTTAGGGATGTAAGAAGCATGATAGGGCTCGGACTTACTAGCTTGAGTCTCCTGTTCACCACCCGAAGTTTGTGGGTACTCTAGATAAGGGCTGTCATAAGTTTGACTGCTCATAAATGGCTCGCTAGAAAACTGTTCATATTCGCTGCGTCTCGGGCTTGCAACGGCGATGGCGTCGTTGAAGTCTAGATTAAAGCGAATCAACTGGGATGCGCCTGTGCCAAAGAGCAAAAAGACTCACATGATGCATCGTAGTGATCTTCTTCCTCTTCATCCATTCCTTCAGCGATGTGGTGTAAAATATTGCCGACGGTGTTGTGTAATGATGCTGGGTATTTCGAGGGGAAGTGATGATGCTGTGAACAACAGGACGGCAGTCTCATTCGCACACGGTCATTAGCCTCCTGCGGGAGGCCTACTAGAATTGCTCCCGCTCCCTATTGATGCAATTCTGACTGATCGCCGGATAGACACAGGAAGCGATGAACAGATTATCTCAAAGTGATCTGTTTAGGTTGAGAACACTAGATAACCTCAAAGATACCTCTTATCCAACATCATTTTGCATTAGAAGTGAGCCTCTGCCCCCGTGTTAGCGTTGTTGAGGCCATTTTGCTTACTCGATGTAGCGTCCCGAATACCCGGAGAAGACACCGGGTAACAGTCGGTAAAACCATGTCAGCCATTGTTGTAGTTGGAGATTGTTAGCTGTGCAGGCGACACCAGAAAAGCCCTTCCTCGCAAGCCAATTATATGCATCATGAGTGCATGCGAGTTAGGTACTTGTTGATGTAGTAAAACGTGATTTCAGGTAGCCAGCGGGGGTGTACAGATCCCTTCTCCTTCACATGACCGATGCAGGGCAATTCAGGGAAACAATCCGAATCATAAACCGTTTCCTTCAGACTGACATCGACCAGCAAACAACAACTATCGAAATTCTCATTAATGGCGGAGACAGTCGCAACAGTAGCCGGGATCGCAAGCTAATTCATCTGATCAATCGGATTAGGGTCAACAAGAGGATCAATAGAACCTTCACAAGTGACAGTTCACTATATAAACTTACGAATGCCAATGCCAAGCTTCTATGCCGCTGTAGACGTTCTCGAATCGTAGACTGTGTTGTTGTATCTTGAAGGTCCCGTTAGAAGCGCCGGCAGGCGATGGACGCAATTTGGTTCAATCTCCGACTCTGCGGGTTAACAAAATGATTAAAAGTTACCCAGTAACCTGTTTAAGACAAAGAGCGTAGAGTATGAACTTTCAGAGGCTCTTGAGGGTGTTTCACCCTGAGATTAAGTCAGGGCTGGCCATGAAGTTGACTCGTCGCTTCTTTGCGTCTTTATTAATCTTCACTCGACAGCAACAAATATGGGGGTCTTATTGGCCCGGTGGAATTCTCCAATGCATCCAACCATGATGCAAACCTTGCTACCATCTATGAATCAACTAGTACTAGCCTTCACCACTAGGGGGATTTACTAGTTTCTAACATTCTAATATATCTAAATGAGTATATCAAGAGTTCCTGCTAACTATTTTCATTCTGGGTGCTGCTGATAATTAGAAAACGCAAAGAGAATTTTAGAATATAAGCCTATTAATAATCAGAATAAAGCTAATAAGAAGATTATATATTAGAAAGGTCTATAGGTATTCTGATTTTCTATTTGAGGACTCTGACCTGTTCATGCATTGGGAAAAACTTTACAGTTCCTTCCTACATTGAAAATACACCAAACTGTCCCTTTAAAATCGCGGCACCTGTTATGTCAATGAGGTAAAGATTGCAGTCGTAATATTCCCAACAGCTAGTAGTGCTGACGCAAGCAATACTGCTGACGGAAGCCCAAGTCTGATGCATGACCATATCACAAGCCCACTGTTCTCCTGGCCATCCTATAAGAAAGGTTCAAGTCCGATCAACTCTGAAGGGGAGAGTTGCACTACGCCTGCATGTAAGACCTGGGAAACCATACATATGCGATTCTAGTTGCGGCGCTTACGTCAATGCTTACGTGAAAATAAGGCTGAAAGGGCGAGTATAAAGTCAGAGCACCGACGAGCTTCATTCTCTTTGTTTAATGCATTCTAAAAGAAATTAGCTTTCCCCGAGGTTGGCCCACCGCTGTAAATCCTTAAAATCTAGCTATTGAGAACAATGCCTCCGGACACGATTGCTCTCGTTGACTGCGCCAGCCTGACAGAGCGGTCTACAGAATTATGCCGAAGTATCCCGATTGAACCTCTATGGACATGCTTCGTTTGCTGGCCCTTTGATCAATATCTAATTCACAGTCTGACCAGAAAGCGGTGGTCAGTATCACGAAAGGCTCCCCACGCCCTCCTCGTCGTACATATTTTCTTGTCAGTGGTCGAAGTTGATATCTTCACTATTAAACAATGGAACTTTCGCCACGACCCAGAGCCGACACCAATTGACCTTGTTCTTTGTCTCATGCAATGTTCAACCAGCATCCTCATGACCGGGTACCTACACAACCTGCCTCATACTTCGTCACCTCTTATCAGAGTTATCTATCGTACACTGATATTCCAGAGGCTTCTGGCTTCTAGCCTGGCCTTCTATTTCGGATCTCCACTGTGGCACCGCGCCAGTATCAAAATGATTTATGTCTTCATGTGGCATCGTTTTTTTATGCATTTGGGAGCGAAGTATCTGGCCGGCTTTAGCACGCGCGAGAAGGTATACACGGGTGGCCTTATCGGGAGTAGCATTTTCGGCATGGTGGAAGCTTCGTATCCGTATGGAAATATAATTTGGAGTACATGTATAATCACTCTCCTGGCCTTGGACAAATGGGCACAACAATCTGATAAGTATGTTTTGAGATCTTTGTTTGGAAAAGCACTAATAGAAATAGTTTCTTCACCAGACTTTTGACTACAATAGGATTCGTTACAACAAAGGGCTATGCCAAAAGCGAGTAGGAGAGACCACTGCGTGATAGTAAGACATAGTCAGCAGAAGGGTCGTACAGAAGCGGGGGTCTCGATACTATTCGCTCACCTTTATTTTCGGGACTGTATTGTATTTTGTGAGGGTCATTGTCAAGTCAAATCTGCATTGGTCGTCCATCATCGCTTACTGTGATGAAGTGTACCACTGCATCCTGCTGAATTTGCTATGTTACTTAAATAAGGTATAATGGCCTGCCTTGAACCTTTGCACAAAGGAGGTGTGACACTATAAGACGAAGGTGAAATAACTTCATCGCAAGAAAATCTCGCGGAACTAACGCGAAAATTTTCATATTTCATATTGTCATGCTGAGCATTAAGACTCTCCGTTAATAATATGTGTATTCGCAGGCCATATACGCTACTTCTGCCAAGGCCAACAGCAGCGGAGGTCACGATTTAGCAGCGCTTACACATCCAATGACTTTGAAACACGTGTCAAGGCTGAAACAAATACATGGTTAGGCTGCAGATACGGGGACTCAGTTTTCGGCTAGGATATTCCTCACTGTTAAACTTAATCCCATTACTAGCTCTAGGCCGTTAATGAGATGACCCGAAGTATCGTCATCAAAACCATTGGCGCTGTCCCATGTTAATTTGATCCTGTTTGTCAATTTCAAATCCAAGTGTCATAACTATGCCTGATACGGGCGGGCAAGCATGGCGTAGCCTTTTAGTATGCTGCGACGAGAAAGCACAAGGGCAGGGTGAGGAAGTTGAGTTGGCATCAATACCGAGAACTTCTTCAGTTCCCAGAGGTGTGTACTGAACTTCATATCTTATCAAATACCGTATAAATATGAACTGCTAACCGTCATTGGAAGAAACACGGACAGCAAGATTACCGCCAGATCAAGTTTCTTTGCGGTCTTTACCTGCAACAAACCCAGGAGTGAAAAGCCTGCAACGACGACAATATCCAATTACGGAACCCACTCCAGATGTCCAAGACAGGACCCCTACTTCAATCTCCCGTCATGACCTAGATCTTGTTAGCGATCATGATGCGACCATTCGCAAGTTGTGGGTTGAAGCTATGACCAAAGTCAAAGCATCAAAAGACGGGGACAAGTTAGCCGAAGTGATGGATGCTCAAGAGAACATCCAACCAGCCAATGACCTAATCACTTCGGAAGAATTGATTAGAAAGCTAGAGCAGGAGATGAAACGTGTGGGACTCAAAGGAAAGGTGGCCGATACTATGGACAAAGTTGTTCCGCATCTGAATCGATTTGCTATCGTGGGCGATGTTGCTGTCAGCGCTAATCCTAACCCTGCTGCACTACCATGGGCTGCTGTGCGATTTATCCTCCTGGTACTACAAGTCTTACCAAATATTATAATACGAGCATAATATGGCTAACTATGAACAGAATTTGACAGCTGGCGGTGACATCCGGGCCAAGATTGTCGAAGGAATAGCGAAAGTTACGATCCTCATTTTCGAGTGTAGCGTCTACCAAAGATTATACCTGGATTCCACTAACACTGAGGAGCCCAAGCTCTTGGGACGTTTACGAGAAACTATCGTTAGCTCATTTGTTCATTCCCTCAGGTTTCTTGGCTTCGCTCTCAATCGACAGCGATCACGCGCCAAGGCCGCCACAGATGCTTTTAAGCTTCAAGATTTCGTGGGCTACATGGATGGACTCGCCGAAGCCGAAAAGCAACTACATGAAGCGGGAGGTCTGTGTGAGAAGTATCACAGCTCCCGAGGTCGAGAGCGGCTCAATGACTTGTATAAGTTAATGACAGACATACAAAGGTGAGCGGAAGAAATCTTCCAGTTTGCACCTCCAAGCCCAGCCAAAAGAAATATGGATATCAGCTAACAGCTCGATTAGTGATAGAGCGAACGAGAAACTTCAAACACAACTGAAGGATCTCCTTCTCCTAGATCCACTGGCTGCTTCAGACCATATTCATCACCCACCTGGTTCATTCTGTCTTGACGGCACGCGAGAAGCAGTTCTTGAAGAGATTCACGAGTGGGTCAATGACTCGAAAGGTCCAAGCATTTGCTGGCTGCCAGGCCTAGCTGGTACTGGGAAGAGCACCATCGCCCGCACAGTTTCTCGCGATTTGAAGGGAACAGCACTTGCTGGGAGCTTTTTCTTCAAAAGAGGTGTAGCCAATCGTGGTGATGCGACACGGATGATCCCTCTGATCGCCTATCAACTTGCTTTGAATTTGCCTCCCGTGGCTGAACGTATTGCCGAGGCGTTACAGAACGACCCATCATCAGTCACGGCTCCTCTTGCTATTCAGTGGTCGAGATTGGTTCTACAGCCTCTCGGCAAATTAACGGCTCACGAGCTTCCAACCACGCTGGTGCTGGTGATTGATGCGCTCGATGAATGTGACAGTGAGAGCGAGCGGCGAGGAATCCTTCAACTGATGACGATGTCCTGCCCGATGACCTTGAAAGTTTTTCTGATAAGCCGACCCGAACTAGATATTGAAGGGTTCTTTGCAGCCGAAGAGTCGTCTCGTCATGAGATCGTGCTTCATCGTGTCAAACTCGAAGACATCCAAAAGGATATCGAGACGTTCCTCAAGAATTCTATCGATGATTTCGTATCCGAGTACAATCGTGTTCACCCTGCAAAGCGCTCCCAATTGCTTGCTGGGTGGCCTGGAGACGAAAGACTAGAGTTGCTCGTCACCAGATCCGTTCCCTTGTTCATCGCTGCGGCCACGTTTATTCGAATGATTCAAGATCACAAGTGGTCACTGAGCCCAAATCGAAAGGTTGACTTCATCATCGAGAAATCGAACAATGTCACTTCGAGGTATGGTGTACTGTACGAGCCAGTATTGAGCCTCATACTAAGTCGTACGCCCGACGAGGCTCAAAACGAAACCAAAGAAGGATTCCAAAAGGTCGTAGGATCCATCGTGTTGCTCGCAGATCCTTTGTCAATAGGCTCTCTAGCCAGCCTTCTTGGCGTTGAGGTGCCAGAGGTCGACAGCCAGATCGATCCTCTTCGATCAGTCCTTAACATTCCTGCTGAAGATTGTCCTATTCGTCTGTTTCATCTATCATTCAGAGATTACCTTCTCAGTGAAATGGCTGGGGACCTTCGTGTTGATGAACTCAAGGTTCATGCCAATCTAGCAAGTAGATGTATGCACATTATGAGAACGAGACTAAAGACGGATATTTGTGGGCTGGAATCACCTGGGAGTAGTCGCGCTGATCTTGACCCAGAAACTATTAGCAAACACATACCGCCAGAGCTTCTGTACGCTTGCATGTACTGGGTCCACCATCTCAAAGGCTCTGGACAACGAGCGCGAGTTGATGACCACGCAGAGGGGGTACTAAGCTTCCTCCAGAACTTTTTTTTGAACTGGCTCGAAGTACTATGTCTCTGTGAGGTATCGCTACACATCAGAACTATGCTGGAAGAGCTTCAGAGTATTGTTGGTGTAAGTCTCTCCATTTTCGGCGGATTGGGGCTTCCCCCGTTAATTGCTTTCCTAGGAGGATGCAGGCACAGAAGTACGACGATTCCTTCACGATGCGAGACGTTTCTGGCCCTATTTCGGTGAGGGGGTGAAAGAATTTCCCCTTCAGCTTTATCATTCAGGAATCGTCTTTTGCCCAACAGAAAGCACCGCTCCTCAGCTAGCAGAGAACCGCAATTATCCAAAATGGATAGCCCAACCTTCAACTGTAGATCCTCACTGGGCGCCTTATATACAAAGCTTGGAGTATCACAAGGAAGACATCCAAGACATCACTTTTCTGGCCAACGGACGACTTGTGTCAAGTGATGATGGCGGAAATATATACGTTTGGGATCCAGCCTCAGGATCATATCTCCACATCCAGGGACCACCCCTTGACTCGTTGTTTGGTTTCGCTTCATGGAGAGATGCCAAACTCGCATCATGCTCGCTTGACGGCTGCGTTAGGATTTACAGCCTTGTTGACGGCACATACTTGCAAGAACTGCAAACCAATAGCCATCATTCACATCTAGCTTTCTCGGACGATGGCAAATTCCTCTGCTCAATTCCATTCTTTTGCGCAAAAGAAGAACCGTTGGAAGAAGGGCACATCGTGGATTTGATTTCAGGACAGTGTATCCGTCGGCTGAACCTTGAACGGAAGTTTTCAGCTTCAGCTCTTTCCGAAAGAGGCCAGTGGATGGCTAGAACGATGGGGAAACTGATCAAACTATCGCGATGGAGTGCGCACAGTGACTCAACTTGGATCGAGTTGGGACCTCACAATGACGAAGTCAGCGAGGTGGTATTCTCAACCAGTGGCACATTGTTGGCTTCATTCTGCAGACTTGGAAGGGGCGCAGGTACCGTAATGGTTTGGCGCACGGAGACGGGCGAATGCTTGCACGTGGTCCAAACTCCAAACATCAAACGACTGGCCATATCCTATGAAAGAGTTGCGCTCGTGGTGGATAAATACCGGGTATGTATCGTCGATTTGGCAACAGAGTCGATGTTCAAAGGCTTGCAAAGCCAATACATAGACAACCTGACATTCTCAGCTGACGGCAAACTGCTCGCAACGGCAAATCCAGTCTTCGATCGAGTCATCAGAATATGGGATCCAGCTGCAGCACAATCTTCGAAGATTGCCGATTTGCATTTCAGCACAATTCTTTCATTATCTTTCATGTCTGACGGCAGTACTCTTTTATCATCAAGCGACACCGAGGTCAAAATCTGGGACATTCCGAGCGGCATGTGCAGAGAAACGCTTAAGATATCTCAAAAAGTCCGCGACGGCCGTCAGTTTTCCGCTGCACGCTGCAGACCGTTATTCGCGATACGAAAAGACGAAGATTTTGAGATTTGGCACTTTGGTCCTTTGGAGTGCATTCAGACCTTAAAAGCGAAATATGTCCAGAGCAAATACGATCCCTACCACCTAGCAATGTCTGGGACTGGACAGCGACTCGCAGTCAGCCCAATACGTTGGTCGGGGGAAGTGCATCCCGGCATTGAAGTGTGGGACGTCAAGACCGGGAAACTAGTACTGACATTACGTGATGGTGTGAACGAATCTTCCATTCCCGTCCTTTCCCCCGATGACGCGCGAATTGCATACACTACCCAAAGCACAATAGAGGTCTTCGATATATCAGGACCTCATTTGCTATCGATTGATGTTGGATCAGGGTTGCAAATTTAGTTAGTTAATTTCTAACTAACTACTAACTAACTACTTACTAGGCTAGTATTAACTAACTACTAACTAGGATTTTCCTAGTTAGTAGTTAATTAGTTAGTTTTTTTTTTAGTTAGTAGTTAGTTAGTTAGTTAGATTTTTTTTTTTTAGTTAGTTAATAATAACTAGGATTTTTTTTTAGTTAGTTAGTTAA
>JAPERM010000178.1:0-96482 GCA_030411635.1 Fusarium sp. MBC 119
ATATAAAACTTAGCTATTTAATACCTAGTGGCTTATAATAAGGTATTTATATTATAGGGCTAGTTAGGAAGGTGTATAGTTATATCTAGTCTGAGGTATTTAACCCCTTAATTTAGATAACAAGGATTCTTATATCTTACTCTTTATTATAATTATTTTTAAAAGTCTTATACAATGACATCTGACTATCCTTAGTTACAGCAGAAACACAGCGACTATAAATAACAGAGGCGAACTCGTGATAATAGAGCGATATTAAGGGGGTATTACTATTAAGATTGGAGGCTCTGTCAGCGTTGCATTAGCTATATGTTTTTAGGCCCTCGTTATAACCGGACTGTTAAACAATTCCGAGCATCCACATGATAATAAAACGCAAATCGCCCCAGAGTCGATGTCAGGTTCAGAGAAGGGAACAGGTGAGGAACAGGAAGCTCTAAAATCAGGCCCTGAGGTCTAATAGAAAACGGTTTAGTAAGTGAGGAACAGTTTAAAGAACGTATGATGGGTGAGTGAGTCTGCTGGAGAGCAGAAGCTAATAATCATGCAGGAGAAATTTACGGACTCCACCTGGTGTACTTGAATTATATCATGCTAGAGGTGGAACTCCCATACTCTGTGAGCGGCATGAGGCTACTGGATAGCCGAACGGGGCCGCATAAGGACACGCCTAGGCACCTCTCCACTGCTGCACGCGTAGTCGTGCGGATTATATCAGCCCCTAATTTGACATAACTCACACCTGTATCTTGAGTTTTAAGACTGGCAGTCCGCAAAATTCGAGGTCCAAAATTACGATGAGTTTAATACTATCTAGCTAAATACAGTTTTTGCTGATCTTTTCTGTCTTTTTAAGCCGCCCCCTAGATGTCGCGCATGCCTCTTCTGCTAGAAGAAGGATTACTTTCTATCTCTGCCGCTTCCCGAGACTCCACTTGATCGTCCTCTGCTTTAACATGCTTATGTTATATCAGTGCAGAGATAATTAGTCTAAGTCTCTTATTACCAAGAAAGAGTAATAAGCTTCTTTACTCAAAGTAAAATAAGATATACTAAATCAGGGATAGGGTATTAGACCGCATTCTTTATTAAGTATTAGTTCCTAGTCTTAGTGAGCTATTTCGAAGATGAACACAGCTTTAAAAAGTAATTAATTAAGTTGTGGAGGGCTCATAGTATATTTATAATAAGTTTCCGAGATTAAAGCTCTAAGCTATCTAGAAGCTATTATAGCTGATCACCTATTCCGTTGGATCCCTATTTCTTATCGTGGTTGATGTCGTTGCTGAAACCTTGTCTGTTGTGGTTGGAGCGTCATCTATAGGAACAATCTCCAATGAAGCAGAGTCAATATACCCCTCGCCTGCCCGATCACATCCCAAACCTACCCAGACATATAAATTTCCCTGGGCAAACTGCTCTTCGGTCCAACTTAATTGAATAGAAAAAGTCTCCCACTCGTCGGGTCTTTGTTTATTGAGGGTATGTGTTTTTCTTGCCACGTATTTATTGGTAGCGTATATGCCCTGCAGAAATGCCACGCTACAGTCCAACTGGCCGGGGGCTTGGGCTTTACCGTTCGAACGGAACCACGCAGTGAGCTGATAAGTGATGCCGGGAGAGATTTTGTTCTCGTCGAGTTTTTGTATAATATACTGTGGGTCAAGGGTCCGGCGCGCCTCATCCCGGACTTTCATATGCACCGAAGCCCTCCCGTCTCGAAAGACTTCGTTGGATATTGAAACATCGGCCTGGTCGCCAAAGACGAGGTACTTCTCCCAAGGCTCAAGTGTAAGAGGGAGGCTGTCAAAGCCGCCATTTTTCAGAAGCGAAGTAGGTTCAGGCTCTTCTGAAGCAGTCGTCGAGGCAATGTCGCTTGTTGTGACTGTGGAAGCATCACTTGTCTGTATCGTCTGGTCGCTGACCGCGGTAGTACTGGCAGCTGAAGCTTCAATCAGCGTGGTGGCGACGCTTATTTGTTGTAGAGCTGACGTGGTCCCAATTGCCTCTGTCGTTGATTCAAGAAAATCTGTGTGGGGCTTGCAGGGCCCTGCCCAGGTTGAGGCAATTAAGCAGCTCAAACCGGTGAGAATAAGAAAATTGGTAGATAAAGGCATCTCGGTGGCAAGAAGTACGCAAGAAGCTTGAGCGGGAAAGATTTAGATGTGCGAGGTCAAACGACTTTATCTTACCCCTTCACCTGCCTGGCGATTAAAGTGATGTGGATTGCAAGTAACGCTCCCACTGCTCATTGGCTTTTTGGCCGCTAGTGGCAGTGAACTATTGCCTTGGTTGCTGCTAGCTCAGTCAATAGTGCCAGTTTAGTGAAATTAGATGAAATAGGGAGTCTAATCTTAGAATACTGATAATAGAAAATTTCAATATTTTTCTGATACGAATATGCTTGGCTTTCCTCCTTAAACTCTACTAGTATACTAACTTTACTCTCAATAATCTGGAAAAGTTAGCTGTTACAAGCGAATGGACAAATTAGCCAAACAAGTAACTGGTTAGATCATAATGAGTGTTTGCCCAAGGATTCCCAGATCACGGCGTAGTCAGGCAATCCGTGCCATGGGAGCTGACCGGATTATCTCGTGCCGATGCGGTGTGTCAATGAGAGGCAGGACGCAGTGGTGAATATATCGCAAGTGGAAGTCTACTAGAGCAAAATACTTCGAGCAGAAATGCTCCAAACGATGCTGAGGTAAACATGGTCAGCAACAAAACGTCTACGTTCGAGCACATGGAGTTTTAAGCAAATGCACAGGGCTGATGCTGGGACGTTCAGAATTGAGGTTCCCATAATGGTAACAGCTCGATCGTTCATAATGACTACCTTTTCGGGGATTTACAAGATGCCACCGCGGGGTCAATAAAGTATCATGTGCGCCCCCTCAGCAGAGTTCCGGTCCAATCACCCTAGGTCTTCGAGGAATATTACTCAGGTCATCATCACCACACCATCACAATACCGAATAGTGAGCCCGACCATTACTATAGGCTGGCCACAGAATAAAGTTATATCATCGCACAGGTCTGAGGTCGTACGAATGTGGATAGAAATGTTATAAAAGAGGCAGTTGTCTGGCCTCAGCCACCTCACTGTTCTTCCCCTCAATTCAAGTCAACGTCGGTGTTTTTGTTTTTCTTACTCCGAGATAACATTCTTCCACCATGTCGCCCTCTGCATCGAGCACCGACCAGGAGTCCAAGCTGACCCCACTTGAGAAGTCAGAACTCGCTCTTGCCGACAAGTACAGTTCCCCTGATGTTTATATCAATGGCGAACGAGACACCTGCTGGCATCCCTGGATAGGCAGTCTAGAGTTGAAGCCGCTGCGTTTCGAGACTCGGACTGGTACTTTTGTCATTATATTGCGCAGCCCTGAAGAAACCTGGCTGGGCAAGCATAGACACCGTGGCAGTGTGACTGCTGTCACGCTCAAGGGTGAATGGAACTATAAGGAGTAGGTCATCGACTACGAGCAACAGAAGAAGAAAAGGATCGTGCTAATACTACTAATCAGGT
The DNA here is from genome assembly GCA_030411635.1 of Fusarium sp. MBC 119. Lineage (NCBI taxonomy): Eukaryota > Fungi > Ascomycota > Sordariomycetes > Hypocreales > Nectriaceae > Fusarium > Fusarium sp. MBC 119. The sequence goes on from JAPERM010000178.1 coordinate 3,533, forward strand.
ACGATTGGGTCGCCAAACCTGGTGACTACATTGTTGAGAACCCCGGAACTATCCATACTCTGCACATGGGTGCAGGCGCAGAGGTGCTTTTCACTGTCTCGGGCAGCATTGAGTTTTTCAACGACGACGACAGCTTGAAGAATACTATGGACATCTTTAGTTATGCGCAATTGTATTATGAACATTGTAAGAAAGAAGGAATCAAGCCAAATGATGGGTTGTGGTATTAGGGTGAGCAGGCTAGTTTCCCATAACATCACACGATTCCATATATATGGAATTTTCGAATTCAGGTTCTATCGCACGTAACTTTTAGCTGTTGATTGCTGTCAATGCAAAGAAAGGATGAATTTTAGTGATATATGACCTGGTCATCGTTTCTCATACATAGGTTCACAAACCTTACAGGCTATAATTTTTGCAAGTGAGTCGTTTGTCATAGATTGTCTAGTCTTTGTATTGTCACACCTTGAAGCATTCTGCAAGACTTTGAAGCAGAAAGGTTTTGATGGATGAGAGCTTGTCTCCCTGCCCCCAAAACGTATGTGACGAGAATGCGGGGCTGCGGGGTCTTGGCTGGGTTACCTCGTTTTGCTTGGATGGATCATAGCCCCCAGAATCACCCCACTTTGATTCGGGACTTGAGAAAGTCCGAGACCGAGCTCGTGTCACGACGCGCCGCCAAATCACAATACTGACATGCCGGTAGATAAGATTGATGAATTCTGCTTTTAGGATAAAAATTGAAGTTTGAGCTACCTTCTAGCTCCTATTTTCTAGTATTCATGTGTTAATAACTGAGTTTACCGCTGGGCTATGCGGATGTAGACTGGGAAAACCATTTTGAAGAAAATTTCTCATGTGTTGGTGTGAAAAAAACATATTTTCAAGCGAGCTTTTTACATATCAAAGTACTTAGTTCGTCTAAGAAAACTTCTCTACTTCTCTCGAACTTTTATTTACTTATTAAGAAGTCTATATTTAATCAAGCTCTTTTTTGCAGTAGAGAGTAAGTATCAGTTCATCTTAGTATTACTAATGATTTTACTGCTGTATACAGGGTAGGTTGTGAGGGCATGTGTGTAGGGAGAAGCGGAGTAATATTAACCCGATCTGGACTTAAGATTTGTTAGCTGTTGTTCAGTCCGGGGAACGGGAACGCATCCCGCGGACCTGTGGGGACGCAAGATGAATCTGAGAGCTAAACTAGAAACAGTAATCAGGCTGTAGGTCATCTATAAATCATGCGCTCAAATACAATCTCCTACAGGTAGTTCCACCTAAACTCTTTCTGCTTCAAGTAAATTATATACGAGGAAAGACAAACTTGGTATCTTGTTTCTAAACTATAGCAAAAGCAACACCTACAATGATACCCGCTGCGATTATACATGTTATAACGGCTGCTCCAATTCTGTCCATCGCCGTAATTTTCTTGTATGAAGGTTTATCATTGGTGACGTCAAGGTTGGTGTTGCCTCCACTCGGATTGCCTTTCGATGTTCCACCAGTTTTCTTCGTCACGGGTGGTTTTGCTTTCAGGGCGAGAGTATACTGAATAGCCTGCAATGCGCTCATCTGCGGCCCGACGCCAACGATTCCATCGAACTTGTCGGACAACCACGTGAAGCCGCAAGCTGTACCAGCTACGCCTTTGAAGCCCTCGGTGGGCGATCCTGTACACACGGCAGCGGCTTTTTTGGCAGATGCTCGCAGAATCTTATTGATGGTTTCGGAGGTATGGGGTGCTATTAGTGAGCTAGTGGCCATCCAGCGGGTTAGGTATCCTTTGAAAGTCTGTTGATCCAAGTTGCATAGCTTGTGCTCTTCGCAGAATTGCTCATAAAGAACATCGTTCTTGGTGAACTTGACCTGGATGTCTTTCAGCAATCCGTCGACACGACTTTTCCACGTGCTCTTCTCGGTCAAGTTGTACATAGCTGCAGCTCCGTAGAGGTACACGCCGGTATTGTAGGACCATTGGTTGGTGTCCATAGAGCTGGGGCATTTGCCAGCGAAATGAAGGCCGTCCATGATCTGGAAGTCCTTGGTAATAAGTCCCATCTTAGTTTCCCAGCTCCAGATCTTTTCAGCCCAGTCTGCATAGGTGCTGTTTCCCGTATAGCGAGCGAGGCGCGCAGCGATATTAAAGAAGCAGCCATTCGAAATCGAGTTCTTGTAGTCATATCCCACATTCCATTGAAAGATTTGCCAACGAAGACCACCACCGCAATGCTGTGTATCCCAACGACTGACATATTCGTTAAAAACAGCTTGGACCAGAGCAAGCCACTGCGGTTGGTCTTCTGGTGGGTCAGGAAATTTGTGCTCAGCTGCTGACATAGCAGCGACTGCCCAAAAGCCTTGATCGTCGTTACCTTCTGTCATGGTCTGGTTTTCAGGCATGTAGTCGTTCTCGGTGCCGACTTGATGTAGCATAGCTTGTTTGGTGATAGCATTGTAAGTTTCATCGCCGGTGAGCCACCAGTAGTCGATTAGTGTGCCGAACATACCCCCTGCTATCCACCCTGCATGGGGTCAGATGGTGAAATCAACAGATAACGCTCAACCTACAGTAATAGGGGTCTGGCAGATTTCCTGGCACGTCGCCGGTGTTATTGCCAGTATAGTATTTTAACAAGCCATGTGCAACAGTGCTTGCAGCTTGTTTAATAGACTCTAGACATGGTAAGCTACCAAGTACCGAAAGGGCCAGCGGACTTACTGTCATCATCCCACTTAACATCGACGGCGTTAACAACAGCCACCAGGGCCGAAGTCACAGCAAATGTTTTGAATATTGACGGTTTCATCTTGTTGGTAAATGCTGGCTAGTGCAATAGAATCTGGCGCTAAATGAAAAGCGAGTGAATGCCAACTTGCTCCTTTACATGTCTCTCCAACAGCAAAAGAAGATCAAAAGAGGAGGTCAGGTACCAAGCCCCCGATCCAAGATATTTAAGTATACCCGTGGCTACTCTCGCCTAAAGATACACGAAGTGGAGATCCATTTGTCAACGCAATGAACCCCTTTTGGCGTAGCGGGTAGTAGCGATACGCAGTCATGACTAGTCCAGAAATGGGATACGAAATATAGTTTCAGGTGAAAACGAGGCGAAGCAATATCGTGGACACGAATCAGCAGCCGGAATTGAGGGAAGTAACTGGCAAATCATTGATAGATGCTGGGAAAACCCCCGTAGTGTAGATCACGATAGCCGATAATGCGCACGAATCTGGGTTGATCCGGATTTGTGTTTTGGGCGAATTGTCTAACCAATTGTCATTCCTCATGATGCTGTTTGTTTGATGGAAATAAGTCCAATCTCGTTCTAGAACTTAATCGTCAGGTTACCCTTGTGTGGTACGGTGAATCTCCCACCGGGAAGCATTTATACGTAAAATTAAAGCTTTTTTGATCTCGCTAGTAGACGGGAGATTAAGGTTAATCTTGGATACGATGTGGGGTTCCCAGCGCTGCGTGATGTAAAACCCCTTTGAGAACAAGAAAGAGACACTAAATCCAGAGACTGATTAAGAGTTAGAAGATTCAGAGTAGATGAAGCTAGAGTTCTAGATAGAAAATGTGGTAAAATGGGGGCTGTAGTGATTGACAAAAATACGTGCGCAGCAGGTCAGTGGTACATCTTGGGTTGTAATAAGATCATATTCTCGCTTGAAATCAGCTCCTTCCATGGTATCCGTACTTTTTGTCAAATTCCACTCCATGTCGTTTATGTTTAGCCTTCTGGTGTTAAACACACCTGCAACGTCGCGTTGATCTACTTAATCGTACCTTGATATCGGGGAAAGTCTAGCTATCGCTACAGTGGGGGCATAGAGTATTATGTTTAAATTGTGGAAATACTGCGTTCTTTATTATCGTTAAAGCATACGTTCTGGAAAGGCAGCAGCATTATATAAAATAAATAAAAAAAAAATAAATAAAAAAAAAGTAGTGATCGCCGACCTAGCTTTCAGACAGATGGTTTCTGTCGCATTCGCACCAGTAGTACCCGTAAAATTAGCTCATTAGGCTTAAAATTTGAAATGTGCTACTAAGTACCCACGGTTAAGGGGGGATGTCAACCCCTGTAACATAGCCACAAGCTAATCCTAGCGTTAAAACATGTCAAGTCCTCGGCTCGTTCCGGAAAGGGGTGGAAGAAAACACATGACTGAGTAGCCCTCGAGGGGATATACGCGGACCTTACTCACACCAAAATTCGCAGGTGTCAGGGTCTGTGTTTTCTCACCCCCTAGGTACCCTCCATGTAATGTCAATTATGTAAGGTCTCCCCACAAAGTAAGGTTAGGCAACCAATCAGCTCATCCGGTGACTGATATGGAACTGTTCAAAATTCCATCTTCCTAACTCCAGCCAAGATAACGATGGGATCTTCTGCACCTCATCACCGACATCAATCATCACTAGAGGGATTCATTCCTTCTGTCAACCCAAATGGACTTGATAAGGCTGCTGGCGTTCTCCACCACATTATCGAGCACTTTGAGCACTTGTCGACTGAAAAGTCGTATAACCGACCTTGGCTGGTTCGCCTAACGTACGAACATGCTCGATCAGACCAATCTAAGTCCAATTTCTAGCATACATTCCTCGGGACAGCGGACATCACGATAGGTGAAGTTAATGATCTCGATGATGAAACGGTGGAAGAGAAGATTCGTTTGGCCTTGAACGCCTTTGCAGATTTCCTGGTTAACAACTTCTTCCTTCCACGTAAGTCGTCTTTTTTGTTAGCATCCAACTTTAGCACTCGTCAGACTCCAGTCAAGGCTACTGGGAATAGGACGCCCCAACGATAGCCTGTAGCAAGCTCCCGAATTACGAGTACGCGTCCTGTTGTTGGGTCCGTGGAACGAGTACCGTCATTTAGACGTGACTGCCTAGTGTTCGACTCGATCTGGCCATATCTGTAGGCTGTAGTCGCAGAAACCGCAACGTGACTGGATGCTTTGGCTGGCCAGCTTCCATTGATCGAGGATTTATGTTGTTTTAACCCCAATCAATGCTCTGCCTCTAGCTAGGAACGCTACCAGACGATTTATCTTGAACGCGTGTAACCCAAAAAGAGATATGTTACTCCGGCTTGCGCCCGTACACAACCCGAAGTCGACAGTACGGATGGTATTTCGGTGAGCGCAATTCGCGCCGAAGTTGTGAGCAATAGACTGCCACTTCTTCCTTCGACCATCCCAAGACAAAGCTTGCCATATAAAGGACAAAGCCCTCCAAGTCTTGGTCCATAGCGGCATGAGAGAACTTCCCAATCTCCTTCATCTTTGGGTCCTTGGGCCAGCTACCGACCGGAGCCTATAGAGTCCGTCTCGGTTAGTCTTCCATTCAGCAGCAAAGGAAAAAACAAGTTAGCGCATCGGTGTTGCTCGACTTACCTTGAAATCCCAAGTCTGTATGTCGACGAATCCGGCTTCTTCCATATACTTCCGCTGAAGGTCTTCGTCAAGAATAGTAAAAGGCCGGCCTAGTTTCTTACCGCCCTCTATGAAGAACTTTCCCCATTCGCTCATAGCGCTACCTTCTTTGACAGTACCATCATCACTCTCTAAGCAAGGCGATGCTTCAAAACTCTCTACCCAACCTCCTGGCTTACAAGCACGATATGCTTCCTGGAACAAAGTTGACCAGTCGCTAATACTACCATACAAGTAGCGCATATGAATGAACTCAAATGAATCGGGAGAGAATGTCCATGATTGCGTGCAATCTTCGATTTCACTGCTCATCTGTAAGCTTTGCGGAAAGCAGAAATTGTAGTGTTTCCTCGGCCCCGCATGTGAGATACTGGACAGAACTTACAATTTGACGTTGGGAGGCACCCAGCTTGGTTGGATAGGAGATATATCTGTTCCTATCACTTTGGCGTCCGGGTGTTCGTCTGCGAAGTCGCTGGGGAGCAATGAGTACAAAAGCTCTTATCCTTTCACGGGGATACACATACATTGCCCAGATTCCTAGATGATAAGGTATATAAGTAATTGCTCTGACTCAGGTTGTTAAGTTCGTACCTGTGCCAGTGCCCACGTCGAGGACAGCCTTGACTTGAAGTTAGTCTTTTATTCCCATGAAGCCTGAATGGCAAGATACATACTTCGATATTGTCTTTCAATGGAGATAGGCGAAGCTTCCCATCAAGAGAAAGAAGCAAGAAGTGATGGCTTAAAGTTGGTTAGATGCTGCCGAAGAAAGTGGGCTGTTTAACCTCTCACATAATATCCATAGCTTCCGTCTGCTGGGCGTCATTTGATGCCCTAGAAAAGTCGCTGATTAGCAAGGCTTGGCATTCGGCAGTGATTGACTATACCAGTATTCAGCGTTGCCTCTCTCTGAGTGATAGGTCCTTCCTTTGATAGTTCTGTAATTCAGGATGCTTGATGTCATCGAGGCTGTTGACGACTCATCATCAGTTCCTAGCGATGAATCAGCATCGTCGTTGTCGTTGACATCCTATAGATACCGGTGAGCTTGGGTTACAAACGAGTGGAATGGACAACATTGTTAACTCACTTGCGCTAGTGCAGCCCAGTGTTCGACACCATGAAGCCCCGTGCCTTCGGGCGAGACACGGCCAGACCTAGACTTCTGGGATGCAGGGGATGTCGGAGACCGCTTTGGAGAAGAGCCTTTATCACTCATGATGCGTGTGAAGACGAGAATAGGCAGTACACAAGGTTGACGATCTGATCACAATTTGTCCAGGTGCGATTTTATATGCCTCATCTTGAACAGGGTTTGCGTGCGGGGCGGTCGGTTAATATATGTTGCATTGGTCTAGTTGCGGATCATTACCTGAAATCGCTATATTGCAAGGATTATAACTTCTCAGAAACGAAATCCCAAGTTATAGTGGTGTTGTTTCTGAACCGATTGAGTATCAAATGCTCCCATTAGCACAGGAGCCAAAAGATTCAAGAGAATAGTTCAAATGCAAGACTACTCACTTAGCAGCTCTTATGTTATATCGTCGGTCAAAATCTTGGAGTGTACCTTCTTGAGTGCATCCTCCTGTGGGGCGGGTCAATGCCCAGAGAGATAGCTACAAATATTAGCTACAGAGATGGCTAGTAGCAAAGGGTTTCCATGACTGGAGTTAGATTATCTATTGCCCGCAAGGTTCCTTTGGAGATATTGGACCTACTGCTTTTGCTTGTTCATAGGCTTCTATCCAGGATACCGGCATCAATCAGCCCATGGAACTTTGGCGTCAAATTGACTAGCCTCTTAGAAATCAAGCATCAGTTCATAAAAAGAATCTTATAGAGCCCTTGTAGGATTTGCTATTGCTGATGCTAATTTGCTAGAACTGAGTACGAATTTGAGTAAACAAGAGAGGCGACATAATCAATTATTGAAGGTGCTCATCTCTGTAAATGACTCATTAATTTTATGGCGAAAAAAGTCGTGGAATAAGGCTGTGAGCTGTGATTGTTGATTGGCTAGCTTTCAGTTTGTCAAGGGTTGTAATCAGGCTCAGACAGCCTTGCAGAAAGCTTTGTTGGGCCCTCCTGCATAAGTAGTGAGATAAAACACATCTTGCACTAAACCCCTCACAGACTGCACTGGAATTCTTACCTCAAATTTACACCAATATGGAGGCCGCTGGGCTTGCGATAGGCGTTGTCGGAATCGCGGGTTTGTTCAACTCATGCCTAGACTCACTCGCCAAAGTACAATCTTATCGGTCTTCCAAGGCCGACTCAAATGTTCTCAACACACGCTTTCGTGCTGCAAAGGCTCGATTTGAGCAATGGGGTGTCAGCGTCGGGATTGTGCACGATAAGCTCATGCAAAATCACCATTCTGCGCTCGACAATCAGGACACTGCAGTAGTGGTAGAAGATATACTTCGCATCATCACGAAAACAATCATCGGCGGTGTCGACGTTCAAGAGAGCAAGAACATCGGTGCCCATCGTCACAATGAACCCTACTCTACAGATTTGTCTACGTCGAGACGTAAAAGACTTCGATGGGCACTTGGGGGCAAGGAAGAACGCATTGAGCAGGTCGATATGTTTGAGAAGCTGGTGCAACAGCTGTATAACTTGGTGCCGCCCAACACGGAAGTCATGCATGGAGACCGGCTCCAAGGAAAAGGAGAGTTAGAAGACTTACGAAGAATGCTCGCTAACGTTGAAAAAGAGATTCAAGGTAATAGGAGATTTATTGTCAGCGAGTATTACTACTTAACTAACATAATAAAGCTGAGGTGCGACGCGACGTATATTTGTGGCTCGGCAAATCCCCCCCAAGCGATCGATATGAGGATTCCATCAGCAAAAGGGTTGATAATACGTGCGACTGGATCTTTGAAAGGCCCACGTTCAAGTCATGGCTGATGGAAGGCAACTCATCCAAACCAAGCGTGCTCTGGATAAACGGGCCAGCTGGCTTCGGAAAGACAATTCTTTGTGCCCATATCGTTCAGCGTTTGTCCAACGTTTGGGATACACCTGTGGCTTATTTCTTCTTCACATCCGATCATGAGAGTCGCGAGAACCCGTATTTGGCGCTAAGGTCCTGGATCTCTCAGGTCGCGGTACGTCACGACGCTGCCTTTGAGTGTCTCCGCGAGGCTTGGGAAGTCGATTTAGGTCAAGTTGCGTCGCGCAGAACACTCATCAAAATTTTCAAGGCACTTGTGGATACAGTTCCTGGCTGTATATTTGTCGTCGACGGATTGGACGAATGTACTCACCTCGAGAATGGCGATGCCTCGGCTGCTGAGTTCTTATCAGATATCATCAATACGGTTTCTGAAAGCGAAGTTAAACTACTTTCGATAAGCCGCGATGAGCCAGGAATCAGAAATGCAATTATGGATAACACAACAGATCATTTTGCAGAATATCGGATCAAGCCTGGAGATGTTCGATCTGATACCGCCACATTTTCGCAGTTTATTGTTGACAGGAAACTCTCCAATAAAAACGAAGAAATTCGAGCTACCATCTCGGGAGCAATGACAGAGCGTTGCCAAGGCCAATTTCTATGGCTCAAGATGCAAGAGCAGTCTCTGCGAAAGGGCATGAGTAAGAAACGACTCCAACAGGTCGTTGAGAATACTCCCTCTGGACTTGATCGCTTGTATGACCATAACTGGGCAAAGATTACCGACATGACTCCATGGGAGAGAGATCGAGTGTTTTCTCTTCTGCGCTGGACCGCGTTCGCCGTTCGCCCTCTCACTATCTACGAGATAACTGAAGCGACTTTGATTACCCAGTTTGAGGAATTGGACCCTGAAGAGCTTCCCGACACAATTGATGATGATTATGTTAAAACTGAGGTAGTAGGGCTTTGTGGCCCTCTGATTGAAGTTAAACAGCCACCAGAAACATCTCTAGCCGGCCACCGGACTGTCAACATACCGCACTTCTCTGTACGACAATATCTTTTGCGTCAGCTTCCCATTCCAACCTGGTTGCAACAGAATGGCCGGCTACAAGAATCTTACGAAAGACTGCAACATACTATTCTTGCAAAGGCTTGTCTCCAGTACATCAAGCTGCCCCAAGTCTGGACAGATGAAATGAGCCAGAAAGTTTCCAACAGAGCGTTCCTTACTTATGCCGCTAGATGTTGGTTCTCACACGTCGAGTCGGGCTTCCAAGACTCCTCTATTCTCGAAATTTCCACAGAACTCCTGAGCGACGAGAACCCCGCTTATAATCACTTGGCCAAATACCTTGCTGCAAGGTTGAACACTGAGGACCCAGATCTGAAGCGACCGTTGACCCCTCTCGAGTATGCCCTCAATCTCAACTGGGCAGCTATGGCTAACTCACTCGTGAATGTCTCAAACGTAAATCAGATTGGCTGGACAGGGAGGCCACCTATCTCCTTCGCCTGCTACGCGGGGATGGCCGAAGTTATGTATAGGTTCATCCAGGTTGGGGCTGACCTGACGATCGTGGACCGTTTTGGGAGAACACCACTACATTTTGCGGCGGAGAATGGATCTAAAGAGGCTATCAAAATCTTGGTTGAACAAGGGGCCGACTTGACAGCACAAGACCAAGATGGTTGGACTCCATTACATAACGCTTGCTTAGAGGGCAACGTCAGGGCTTGCGAGTATCTTATCCAACGCGGTTCAAGCTTGACCACCACATCCAATGAAGGAAGTACTCCTTTGCACCTGGCATCTTACTCTGGGCACTCCGAGGTGGTGAGGGTGATACTTGAAAATGGGCCTGAGAATATGGTAACAGAGGCTCACCCGAATATAGCCCATCCACTACATTTCGCATCTGCCAATGGAGATAGCGAGACAGTGAAAGCTCTACTTGAGTACGGAGCTCGAACCTCAATATTTGTTCCTGGATTGGAGGGTTGGTCCCCGCTTGCCATTGCTTCTAATCTTGGCCATACCGCAATAGTCGAGCTGCTTCTCGATCACGGGGCAGAAGCCATGCTTACGGTTACGAACGATAGTGGCTTAACACCACTACATATCGCAGCTACTAGCGCGGGAGACAACCATGAGCTAGTAGAACTATTGCTCCGTCGTGGAGCTGAAGTTACCATGTCGGTCGCCGATGACCAGGGACGCACGCCGCTATTTCTTGCATCCGTGATGGGACATTTTAAGATTCTTAAGCTCCTGCTCCAGCATCAAGCTCATGATCTTAAGTCAGTACTAAGACCGACAAAAACGACTCTTGCAACGCCACTGCTCATTGCATCCTGTTTTGGACATGTTGAAGTCGTCAAGGAACTGCTTACCTACGGGGCTGAAGCAACTATTGCAACTCCTGACATAAATGGCATGACACCGCTGCATGCTGCATCGGGGAAAGGCCATATAGAAATCGTCAAGCACTTGCTAGATCATGGCGCCAAGGAAACAATTGCAATTCAAGATGCAGACGGCAACACGCCATTATACTCTGCATCATTTTACGGCCTTGGAGAAGTTGTCAAGGTGTTACTTGAGCACGGAGCCGAGGCGACTATCACAATTGCCAACAAGTATAACATGACGCCGTTATGTGCTGCATCCAGGTGCGGCAGTTCAGAGACCGTGCAGCATTTACTCAATTTCGGAGCTGAAGCGACCATTGCAAGGCACACAGTGTATGGCGACACGCCATTACATGCTGCAGCAGAGATGAACTACATCAAGGTGGTCAAGCTGCTTCTGGACATCTCTCCTACCCATTGTAGCCTACGAGATCACCTCGGCTGCACGCCCTTATTTTTGGCTTCTCGTTTTGGTAATCTCGAGATAGTGGATCTCCTTCTATCTGCAGATTCCAGCGACCTGGACTCCACGGATTGGAAGGGGTCAAGTCCAATATTTGCTGCAGTAGCCAATGGACATCTCGAAGTGGTGAAGCTCCTTATCTCGAGAGGTGCAAACATCAACTCAGGGCCTTTAATTGGGCAAGGCATACTCTGGTGGGCACGAAGGACTGGCAACCCAAAACTGATACGACTACTGGAGGATCAAGAAACATCGATCGATGCTCCCACTCGTGATACGTACACTTGCTATGAGCCCCCAGTCGACGATGCCAACCAAGTTATCTTTGACGCGTCTATGGGATGGTGCGATGTTTGTACTCTAATAGTTGAGCATGGTCAGGGTTACAACTGTTCTGAGTGCCCTTTCAGTAGTCTATTAGTCTGCTCCGAGTGTTTTGATAGAGGGCATCAAGTTTGCAACAAGTTTCATATGCTAGCCCCCAAATAAGCTTTGTCTTTTTCGGATATGGCCTCCGACTACTATTGCCGGTAACGCAGATGTTGACATTGATGATGAGATTGCTAAGGAGAGTTAGGCAAGCGGCTGAGCTTGAGATTTGATGGTAATTGCGCGATGACAGTTTGAGTACACCACGAATCTAGATACTCCTGATTTCAAATAACAACCCTCCTGGAAACTGCGCCTTGGTGAAATGGAATGCCTTAAGCTACGCGTGCGTGATATGCAGATTAGTCTTTCAAAGTACCCTAAGCTCCAGCGAGGCCTCGATTTACGCTACTATAATGCTACAACCGAAGAACGATGGTGGTGAGGGATTTTCATGAAGGTCAACATATCTGGGCCCTTTCCTTGCAAGTGCTGTCAAGTTTTGAAAGAGGTACATAGACATGCCCATAGAACTCAGCATACTTTGATCATCCTCCCCACACTGTCTGACCAGAGTCATTTCGCCACTCTTTCTAATCCCAGTTGAATGGGTTGGTCCATGGAGTCTTCTTGAACTCTTCGTACGCGTCAACCAGAGCTTGAACTCGTTTGCGAATCTTGTCGTTGGTCTCGGTCCCCCCGTCCGACCCTGCATCAGATCCTCCATTTTCATCACCTGAACCAGCGCTATCTTCTCCGTCCTCGCTATCCTCACCACCCCCATCGCTTTCCTCCTCTTCGTCGCCCAAATAGCCCTTTTGTAATCGCGGAATCCATTTTTCAAGAAATCCTGTTGTAATTAGTTTTGTAACTTAGCCCACGAGTACATTCCAATTTCGAATTTGCCATTTACTTACGTTTTTGTTTCCCGTTGGCCGCCTCATATGATTCCTTGCACCACTTCTGCCATTCCTTTCCAAGGTCGAGTTTCAAATAAACGTCTTCGTTGCGCTTCGGATCTTTCTAGAAGGGAAAGATAACTAACGTCAGCAAAACTTCAAAACTTAGGATATCAGCTAAGCTTACGCCTTCTTTCACGAATATCTCTTCAAAATCGTTCCTGTAATTCAGTCAGCGTTGTTTCACTTTTGAACCTCAGTATGAGTCACTCACATCCGCTTGTAGATACGGTCAGCCTGATTGAACATGACTCTCTTCACACTTGGCTCCTGCATCTGTGGCCGGATGTTAGCGTCGCCTTTCAATATAAAGAGGGGCAAGAGTGCTTACGTAGCGAACAGCAAACATGAGATTCCGAAGAACGTTGATTGCGTCGTTGACATCATGTTTCTTTCTTTTGACCACCTTGCCTTCCAAGTAGGCTTCCATGGTCTTTTCTCTGCGAATAGCATAGTCACTGTTGGCCTGCCACAAGCTTGAGGCCCCCGGCGTTAGCAGTGTGTCTTGACGACAGGCCTTATCAATATACCTTTGTTTGACGTTGTTGGCTCCTGCCCAGAGAAGCTGTAGCTCGTCCGTATAAAAATCATTGTTGGGGATTGACGATCTGAGGTGAGAGAGGGCGTTCTGCGTTTTGCCTTTGTATTCGAAAGTCCAGCCTGACCACCAGAACCGCAGATACTGGCAAAAGTTAATTTGTTCATCTTTAAGCTTCATACTGTCTTGCTTTTCCTCGGGCACTGGGTTTTTTATTTCCCACCTTCGGTACGGGCTTAGGCCCAACTCAGTTTTCTTCTTCCCCTCCCGGATGTCTCCCATATGTTGCAAGAAACCGCTAAGCGTTTGGTATTCCAGAACATGTTCCGATTCGTAGTACTTCGACTCACTGTGGGGTGGCTTGGCCGATGATTTGAAGGTGTAGTCGTCGCAATCGTCCTTGTTTCCTGGTCCCCAGGTCTCATACTTCTTTTCTTTGTATTTGCCATCACCCGTCATATCCCCGGATGATGGGAAGTACAGTCTCGGGATGGTAATCTTCCATTCTGTAGGGCATATATCGAAGGAGTCTTTTTTACTCCTCCGCTGGAGGTCTCTTCCAACCAAACCACCGGTATCTTCGTCATCATCGTCAGCGGTACGGTCTCGGCAGTCTCCAGTGGGTGTATAGAAGTCCTGCAGACATCTAAGAGACGCGCCTGCCGTGTCAGGAAACAGTGCATCCTCCTCGACATCAGCGCGGGAGAAGAGATGCCCAAACTCGTTAACTTGGTTGTTGTGCGGGATGGCAGCAATGGCCCTTTTGCTTTGGCCAATGTTGGAACCGGTGTTGGATGCGTTCCATTTCTTGCATTGGGTTTCTGCCAACTGAATGGTAACGGGCGCGATGACGGTGTGATGGTTGCCTGTGCCTTTCCAGCCTGGAAGTGGTCTAGACGCGTCAATGCTGAGTCCGTACTCCAACTCGGCTCCCATCAAAAGTCCATCGCAAGTCGACTGACCGCTCTTTTCTGCAGTTACAGAAAAGGTATAGTCAGTCTGGAAGTTAAGGCGGATGTCCTCGTTGACAAGTCGTTTACCGAGCCACGTAAGCTTGACCTGGAAGCCGAGAGCTGGATTGATGGCAACAGTGAGGTCCCCATTAGCCCTGAAGCTGAGCTCCTGGTTAGGCCGAAGTTCGACGGTCGGGAGACCTGCGGTGGTGAAGGCGTGCTTGTCAGGCCACACCTCCATGGCCCTGTAGGTGGCTGTTAGCTACAGCTTAGGTATCAAAGATGAGAAATACTCACTGCGGATACATCCAAGTAAACTGTCTAGACTGAAAGGAAAGACCTGCACGAACTTCAATAGAACATAGTTAGCTACGGACTCGAGTAACATTGTCAAGAAACTCACCCCGAGATCTTGAGTGCAGCACGAAGCTGTGCCTGGACATCAAAGAATGGCCCAACTTCAATGAGACCTTTCACATTGAAGTTGCCACCAAAAAGATCCAGCCAGCCCACTGTCAGTTCGCCAAGTTAGATAGATATGATGTGATATTCATGGGATACTTACGAATGGGTGACTTCTTAGTCTGCATCTGAACTTTGGCATACGCATCTAAAACACTCGCTGTCGATAAATCGAAATTGCTTACATGGAAGTAGGCAAAGGCTTGGTCGAAGTTGAATTGTTTCAGAGTTCCAATGAGTGAAATACCGTAGTCGAAAGTGGTATTTAGTGAGCCCTCTAGTCTCGCCTCGAGAGAAGCATCAGTCCCGCTAGGACAAGGCTTGGATGCGCGGTAAAGAACCTGGCTGTAGTCAAGCTCCTTATGAACACCGTAGTGGCTATTGTTCCTGATCAGATTCTCAAACTGGTTCAGCCACCATTGGGTAGACGACGATTCGCCGCGCTTCATGTTCCGTGTTCCGTTGTGAGCGAAGCCGTGTTCTTGGAACCAAGCCATTTCGTCTTGTCGCCAGTTCTCTGGGCTTCGACGAGAGATCCCATGGCCTGTCTTTGAAGCAATAATTTCTATGTCAACAGTCAGTATACAATGTCTTCCCTCCGAAATTGTTGGCAAGGTGCCTCACTGTCCCAGTAACCTGGATGGGTGGAACCGTCAATACGAACAAAAATCTCTCCACCATCTGCTCGACGTTCATGAAAGTTGTAGTCGTACTCTAGATGGTAGACCTTAGCTCCCTGGGGAGCACGCTTCTGCAGGTGAGACGGCACTGGGTGGTCGCTGATGGGTTCAAAAGAGAGAACTCGAACCCATTCATCGGATCCGCAGTGCTCTGGAAGCCGTGCAATCGTGCCGTGGACACCTCCAAGATTGAGATCCTCGCAGTTACTCTCCTCACCCTTCGACATGCAAACAGCTTTAAGCTTCTGGGTTTGGTAGTCGTCTTGAGCTGGGTCAGGGCAATCGAAAAGCTCGAGATGGGACCCATCACGCTTCCGGAGGGATTGAACGTCCTTTTCGTCACCGACCATGATGATCCATGCTGCTCAAATTGTTAGCAAGTCCACTTGTAAAGTTTGGAAGTTCGCCTATCCTGTCTTACCAAAAGGCTGTTCATTTGGGTCATCCTCCTCATGCTCATTGACAGGGATTGTTTGGGAAAAGTCTGGTATTGAGGTCAGTTTGTTGGCCAAACAATAGTGAAACTAACTATGTTTCACAACAACTAGCAAGTGATACTGTTGCGATGGTTCTAGGGTGCAGAACTCACTGTCAATGGACTCGTAATATATCGGCTCGCTGTCTTCGGGAATCTCGTAGGGGAAGAGATCTTCAAGAGGTACAGGAAGAATAGCATCATCTCTTAGAATACAGTCAGCCATACAGACATAACAAGCGCTTTGGCGCATCTCTCTTACCCGGTTGGAGGATCACAGCACATGACAGCCTTTCGACCATAGTTGCACCTCCCTCCAGGACGAGTATTACTACTCAAAACCTGAATCTTGTCCTTGGGACAGAAGTTGTTGTTACAGGAGCCAACATCTCCATGCCACGTGCAGTTCTCAAATTCAGGTTTCTTGGGACAGCAAAATGTCCGCGAACTGAAGACAGTCTCGCTATCAAGCTGCTGACTATCCGTATGGCTGTAAATCTCTTGAGGTCGTTCTTTCGGGCAGGAGTCTTTGCTGAACCAGCCGCAAGATGCCACGGCTCTGTTACCATTGTTTGCTGGACAACAGAACTTTTTGGTTGCACCGGAGCTGCAACCATACCCGCCGTTTCCATAATGGTCTGTAGCGAACAGTATGTCACCCTGTTCACATGTTTCGGAACAGGAAGGCCACGAGCCTTTCCACGAACATGTTGAGGGATCAGGAGCGCCCCAGGATGGACAGCATAAGCTTCGTTGCTTGTGGTTGCCTCCACACCCCTTCTTTGTCTTTGCGTCATCGTTCAAGTTTGTCTGGGCGTCAATTTCTTCAGTAAACCTGTTTAATTAGGCGCAACATATCTCTTACCATCTTTGCAAACCCATCACGACAATCCTCTTTGCACTTGCTGACGTAGCATTTGTTGACATCCCAATGGCCTAGTACCTCGCTTTCCTTCACTCTGGGGCTGATCTCGTCTCCAGTTACAGCTTTCAGCGCTGTGTATCGATCATCGTCCTGATCTATAGCCCAAATCAGGAGACCACGAAGGCCAAGGTCGTTTGCGTAATCGATCTTCTGTTCAAATGTCTCCTTGGTATCAAAGGAAACCCCTGAGAAAAAGATTAGAATCGAGCTCCATCTTTTCAAACGCTAGGACACTCACAGTCATCCAGGTCTTCACCAAATACCATGTAATTGACTGCCGCCTCTTTGTCATGTATGGTAAATGCGCCTTCGAACGTGTCTGCCGGCCCCCGCTTCTCGCTTATTTCCCGATAGGATAAGATGCCCTTAGTATCAGTGCATCGACCCTTGTCGCCAGGACCTTTGAAGCCACAGCCAGGGTCAGAGCAGGAGGGGTCTTCCAACTTGAACGATCTTCCATAAAAGGCCAGCCCTAAGTTTATGACATCTGGACTGATCCCTACTCTCCAGAACAGGTCAAGAGAAAGCTTGATTTCCGTGAGATTAGTGTGGGCGTAGGCGTATGGACCAACTGGGTTGGAAGAATCCCAGGTGCCATGGAGATCGTAACTCATGACGTTGAAGAAGTCGAGGTGTTTCGCCAGCTCAGGCAGGTCAAACCAACGAAGGTACCAGTATGACGTGGGGACGGTGATGGAGAGCTTTGGTCGAGGGAGTTGCTTGTCAAATACTTCTCGGATAGTCTTGAGTAGGGTTGGGAAGTTCTTCTTATCCGTGTCTTCCTTGCCACCTCGGTCAGTGGCACCAGGATATTCCCAGTCGATATCAACGCCGTCGAACCCATAGTGGCTCATCATCTGCACAAGCTTCTCAGCAAACTTCCTCGCCTTAGAAGTATCAGCAGCGAGTTGCCCGAAGATAGGTTGGGTGGATGTATGGTTATCGTTGAACGCCCAACCACCTAGTGAGAGCCAGATCTCGGTACTCGGGCTCCGCTTCTTGATATCTGTAACCTGTTGGAAGATAGATTCGTCTTGCTTTTCCATTGGAACAATATCATACTGAGATCTGTTAGGCAATGTTCAACAAAATTGAAAAGCGCAACTTACATCGTCTGGTGTTATGTGGGCAAATGCGAGATTGACAGCATCAAGGTTCTCAACTGGGATCTGGGACGGTGTCATCTCTCCACAACTCTCACCGGACGACTTCCAGCTCTCGTAATAGCCGATGATGTGTTTCCGAACATCATCACCCTTACCCTTGGGCCTCTCTGGGGAACCGCAGTTGGACTGACATTTGTCATCACAATAGTTAGTTGTGGTGCCACAGAACCCAAACTCGGAGCAGCAGACGTTGAGTGGGCATGTCTGGCCCTTCTTCTTGGCGTATTGGCCGCATTCGGCATAAGCACCACAGTTAGACTGGCAGCCCTTACCGCAGTATGTAGGGCCAAAACCACACCACCCATCCTTACCGCAACAAGCACCGTTGGAACATTTCCTTGTCTTAGAACAAGTGAAATCAGGCCCGCTTTGTCCAATTGTGCTGTCGTCAGAGCTATCGTCGATGGTGTTCCCGTCTGGAGAAGTCTTATCATCTGCACGTGGAGACATGTCTGCCCACGGCCATGAGAGCTTCTCTTCAAGAGAAGATGTAAATGAACGAACAGATTCATCCCTGCAAATTCACAGTTAGCAGAGGCAACAAAAAAGGATCAGAGGGATTCAGACGGTGTCTTACCGAGAGATGAAGAAGAGTGAAAGTGTGAGAACGAGACATGACAAAAGAAAAGGATATCGAAGGTAGACTGGAGCCATGATGGCTGCAGTGCTGTTGTCCGTCAAGGACTCGAAAGTGAATATATCAAAAGAATGACAGTATTGTAGAGAGAGAGAGAGTAGAGTGGAAGGAACGACAGCTGTTGTACAGATCTTGACACAGAAAGTGAGTCCTTGAGATATGATCTCGTCCTTTAAATCTGGCTAGGTGCATTTTGTCTCAACACCGGCTGCGTTGGTCTTAGCTTAGATCAGAGCCATTCGAAACGCACAAGGGTCGGGGGACCAGCTCCATGAATTCCTTCGACGATCACAACATGTCCTAGATGCTGGAATAAGCTCTTGCAATGGAGAACTTTACGATGCAAAAGACCTTGATTATCCTACATGTTTCAGAAGCAACCAACATATCCCCATTCCATAGATCTCTTGAGGGTCATAGGGCCCCGGAACACGGCTCATGGGTCCTTCTGGACCATGGTCCAAGGTGAAAATCAGCCATAAGATTTGATTACGTGTGTGGATGGCAGTCAGGCATATGGATAAACACTTCATCTCAGCTCTCTGACTGTGGACTTAGGAGGGATTCTTCTTTTAGGTCTTAATCAACCTCGCACAGATGTGGATATGTAGAATTCTGACGATATTAGGAGAGGAAAAGTAGGGCGAATCGGGTGTTCAGCTGTCTTTGCCCAATTGTCAAACAAGGGTAACCCCAGGTTGATAAATCAAGGTTAGGACTCTGGAGAAACATGAAACACTCAGCCTTTAGAGCCAACAGCATTAATTAACCAGAGACCATGATCTCCAGCTTAAGTGGGTAACTCGGCACCAACGAAATTTCATGAGCCGAGGTTAGCGACTTTTTAATGAACTTGAGCGCCCACAGTATTTCACAAATGGAAGCTGATTGTAAGAATCTATAACTCAAGAGCTATGTAGTTGACCGTACGGCGTCCTTCAACTCGGTGGTGCAAACAAGAACCATCTCTCATAGCTTCCAGAACACTTCGAGAGATTAATCCACGGAAAAGAAAAGCATCCGGAACTCTCGGACTTAGCCGTTGGCTATGGCGCCACTCTATTGCAGGACTAACAACCAACAGCTTTTTCCAAAGGGGCACTGGCCTTTTGAACTTCCGGCTGTTGGTTGTAAAAACGCTCAACTTCGGTCCGACATATAATCGAAACATTGGGTAAACAAGACTGGTTTTATCTTATATTAATACGAGAAGATCAGCGACGCCAGGTCATTTGATTACCCCGTGGAGTGTTATTGTTAGTCCACAGCTTTGTTTCAACATATCCAACCATCGCAAGACTAACCACAAGATTACTTATGTTTCATCATTTTTCCTTCTGTCCGGTTAAACTCCTCTCACTTCGGGTCGTGAGATAACTTCCTTTTAAGAGGTTATCCAAACCTGCGTCGCGCAAGCCCACCCAAACATTTTGCTTGTCACTCACCTACTGAGCAAATCCGACTTATTGGTTTATTCGACATGGCGCCCATAATTCATCGCTTGTTATCCTTTCTTCTCCTCGCCCACTCCACTCTCACTTTGTTCGTGGCTGCTAGTCCTCATCAGCGGCACCGCGTCCTTCATAATCACTTAGTCTCTGGTACTGACCGAAGGGCAAGCTATGGCTCAACCAGACTGTTCGATGCTGTTGCTTTCGCTGGCACGTCTCTATCCAAGTCCTGCATCGCCGCGTTAACCGCACCACTCGAGTGCTCTGGGTACATCTTGAACGAGGACATGCTTTACACATGGAGCGGGTTCTCTGACCAAAACCTTATTCCTCTTTGTACCTCTACATGCTCCAAGTCTATTAAAAGCTACCGGTCTAAGGTGGTCAAGGCATGTGCCAGTGATGTCTATACGGACCCTCCAGTTAAGTCTACTGGATATATACTTGGCACAAACGTCCAAGACGACATTTACAGCTCGCGAGCCTCGGTGAGGCCAATCGCCCTAGCAGACTATTACCTTGTGAACTACAAGCTGCTTTGTCTGAAGAACGAGTACGTTAAGCTGCCTCAATTTACATAAATCGACTCTATACTGACCAGGTCGGGCCTTTTCAGTGAGTCTCAAGCGTTTTGCTATTCGGAAACTGGCAATGGGGCCCAGTTAACTGCGAGCAACTGCACTTCCTGTATCCTTGGATCCATGCGGATACAACTGGAAGATGCGACAACCTTTGACGAAGAGCTTGTCAGCCAATATTCTTCCGTAGCCAAATCCTGCAAGACAACCGTTGCCCCTGTGACGACACCCTCACCGGTGTTCATGGATGACACAAGGCAAGCACCCGATTTCATCATGTTACTAATTGATTACTGACTTATTCTCAGCACCAAAACAACTTCCACCTCGACCTGCTCAGGCTCATCCGTGGCAGTCCCGACGAAACAGTCTTGCGACGATTTTGCTTTTGCGCATAACATTAGCACAAGCCGGCTGCTCTCACTCAACCATCTCATCGGTGGTTGTGTTGACTGGCCCGGGGAGTCTCCTAAGCTTTGCATCCAAGGAAACTGCAAGCCCTACAAGGTCAAGAATGGTGATACTTGTCGCTCGGTAGCACGTGCGCACGGCATTACTCAGACTCAGCTTACGGGATGGAATTACTTTATCGACCCATATTGCAAGAACTGGGAGCAGCAGATCGGCCACATTATCTGCGTTAGTGATCCTTCAGGCTATACCCCTCCCAAGAAGAGCATTCCGGGAGTTGGAGCCGGAACTGTTACAGCCGCCGCTCCTTTGCCTACAAATGCGCAGAACGAGTCCAATAAACATTGCGGGAAGTGGCATTTGCCTGAGAAAGGCAGAGGTATGCTGGATTAATATCGGTTGGAGCGTAACTATTAGAGTACTGACTGAAGCTTGCAGGGTGTTCTGAACTAGTCAAGGAAAATGGCATTACTCTCGACGATTTTCTCTTTCTTAACCCTCAGATCAATAAAAAATGTACTAATATGCTTGCCGGTAAGTGAATCATATCTTTCCCATAGGTTTCCATTCTGATGAGTTCTAGATACCATGTACTGTGTCAAGGCGGTCGGGGATATCAGCACCTACATCAGTTACCATGGAAATACACCTACTCCAACAAGTACCAAGGAGCGCAAGACCATCAACCTGGACGATCTGCCAAGAGCCACTCGCACTCGCAAACTATCGTGGGAAAGCCTCACGATATCGACAGGGTTTCCAATGGCCAGTGGGTCGGTCCAAGGCTGCAAAGTCCCATTCAACAACGATATTGGTAATATTTCCTGCGAAGTCGCGGTTCGTATCCTGGGTATTGACCTCCGCAACTGGCTGAAGTGGAACCCCGGCGTTTTAGATGGAGATGGACCGCAGGCCTTCGAGCCTGGTCACTGCTTCCTGCAGAATGCCACACAATACTGTGGTATCGCCTACGATCGCAGTAAATTTCCACCTCAGAAGTCGAACAAATACGAGCCTGCTCCAAATGACGCAACTGCAAACGCAACAAACAAGTGTGAACTATGGTATAAGCTCCCCGAGGATGAGACGTGCAAGGATGTTCTTCGGGACTTCGATATACCGCTGTGGGCTCTTTACAAATGGAATCCTAGCGTGGGCTCCAAATGTGAGGGGATGGAGGCAGATTCGTCGTATTGTATCCAAGGTCCAGGATGGAAATCTATGTCTTACGATGATACCCAGACCACAAAGACCACATCACCAAGCACTGCTACACAAAAGACTGACAAGACAACACCCGCCGCCAAACAACCTGCGGACTCAACTGCAAATACTACATCTAAGAATACGGCGACCAAGAGTACCACAGGACCCCCTGCTCCTACACAATCCGGGATCGTCAAGAACTGCCAGAAGTGGTATGTTACAAAGAAGGGTGACGGCTGCCAGGACATTGCAAACCAGTTCAAGATCACTCTGAAGCAGTTTTATGCATGGAATCCTGCAGTTGGAAGTAAGTTAACAAATTTCCACCTCGTTCCATCGCATATTTATCTTTTATTGTCAGTCGGCCTTCTCTAGCTGTCAGCTAGCTAACTCTGTCTCCTACCAGCCGATTGTAAGAATCTTTGGGTGAACGAGGCGTATTGCGTTTCTGCTGGAAAGAGGTGAAGGGCGATTCCAATTGGCGCACTCCATCTATGACTATCGTACGCAGGTGGCATTGCAATGTGTATCAGACCAAGAGCATACAGAGGGTCTGCTCTATACCCGGGGCTTCATCTAAGGCTTCAGAGCTTAGCTTCTATATAAATGTGCCGGATACCTTTGAGACAACAGCTTCTATCTGAGCATGTTTTGCGATCCAAAAGTACCTGAGAACCGGGCCTTATAGAACGTAGAAAGTACATTCATTTTCACCATGATGATCTAATATCCTGATTCTCACATGATTGCCTCATTTCGAGTTTCCAGTCCGCACTTTCTGAAAATAACTTAGTAAACTATTCTTAAGTCCTTAAAGTAAAATAGGACCATACGACAAGAATAGTATAGAACAGGGCCTTGGCTCTATCTCATACTGCACTGCAAGAGAGCGCATACATTGACAGTCGATAACTTGAAAATGTACCACATAAACACCATTCTCACTTTCGGTCTAATATACACATGTTCCTTAAACACTTGACCCAGACTTCAACCATGCACAAACCCACTTCAAAACGAATCAATAAGAAATGACTCCCCACCAACAGCTATATTCACGTCCCATTCCAAGCCATGGAGATCAAGTGTGCTACGCCAGGCATCCATTGTCTCCTCGCTGGGTTCCGGTAGCTTGCCTCCCGTGAATTCCAAGTAAGGGTCCTTTTCGCGACCCCGAGCGGGTCGGTCACTGGTGATGAACCCAATGCCCATAGAGACCTGACCGCGATAGGTGACACAAAGCTCTTTGATGCGTGGCATTCGGCTTGCAGCTCGTGCGGTGGCCAGGGCGAATCGGTCGAAATGTGTCGGGTTATACGTAGGGTTGAATGACCTCCCGTATTCCTCGCCGGGAACTTCGCTGTCTATTCTTTCGTCTTCTTCTAGATCTTCAAACAACTCATCCTCTTCGTCAGGGTCTCGCATCTCAATCCACTCGCCCGACGGCAATACTTCGTTGAGTTCGATGTGAAACTCTTCCAAAGTGGGCCAGGTAGGCTTGTTCTCGGGATTCCTAGATTTGGACCAAAGTATGGTACTATCAACACTAGCTTGGACTGAAAAGTTTTTCAGGCCGTCCCTTTGTGAGAAGTGGCACAGTGCTTGGCTGAGAATGTCGCCCGTAGCATCGGCTGGCACGATACTTGGCGCCTGAAACGTCCTGTCTCTAGGAGCCTCCCGAGCATATTCCAGTTTAAAATTCTCGATTGATCCTGGTAGAGCTTTCAAGGTGTGCGCAAATGCTATCAGAACTTGTTAGTAACGTATAAAAGCGATGAAACCTTGCCTAGTTTGGCTATACTTGCCAGTTCTCTGACGCATTCTCAGTTCGCTGTCTATCTTCTCTGCATCGTCAAGGAGCCAGTCAACCCTTTTTAGGCGCGACATCTTGCTAGCTATAAGATTGATTGAGGCTGGAGCAAAGACAAGGGCTTCTGAGAACCAAGATGTGTGGAAAGTGGAGACCTCAGGTAGGTCATTAATGCCTGTGTCCCAATCCTCGGGAAGCTCCAAGTATGTTTTCCGAAGCTCGCCTGAGAAAACTTTGTCCTTTTCTGATTCCTTGAATTTTTCATCCCAAGGAATTTTCTGTTCTCGCCCAGGTGATATGAAGAACACCAGATTGAGCAACGGTGTCTGGCGAGAAGGCAACCGGGCAAGAAGGCCGAGAATCAGCCTTACGGCCTTCTTGAAGAACAGTTGGTCGTCATAGTCTTCGGGGACGGTAGATACATGGAGGTTGTGGGCAGGGAACTGAATATCGAACCATAGATTGCGGAGATGGGCAAGACGAGCTGGCCCAAGATAGTTGTAAGCTTCAGCTTGCTGAACTCGGCCGGGATCCAGATGGATATTTCGGAACGTAAAGGGCTCCACGATACTCTGCCATTTGCGAGAGATCACCGCATACCCAGCCAGTGGGGTTGTGCGAATAAACTCATCACTTCCGTGGAACCAGCGGCCTTCCCCTTCGTTTAACAAATGCAACAAAATTCTTCGCAAGACTTCAGGCGGGACATTTTCCATGTTGATGACTTAAATTGTCGAAAGAAATAATCAAAAAATCAGCATGAGCCTGGAGAAAGGACGCCTGATTTATTTGAGATTGGCAGAAACCAGCACAGCATGGAAGTGGATCGCGCACTGATCACTCCGTTGTTGGTTGATGGGAAATGAAAGGGCGAATGCATAGACAAGTACTCCGCCTAGTGCTGTTGGCCAAAGAGAGCTTGTCCGGGGCTTCTATCCTCAGCAGAATTGGCGGCAGGTCACGTGTGTCGCGTCATGCTTTGTGTTGTAAACAAAACCGTTATCCTAAGCTTGATCTACCAGAACCGGATGGGAGAGCCTGTGAGAGTCCTATAGAGATTCATCATGGGAAATAGTGCCAGGAACTTGGTCACTTTAACCCTAAGATTTTTCGAGGGCTGGCAAACTATGGTGATATCTACACAGAGGTCCAAGAAGACTGGGTGATATCAGGGAGAACGCTGGTATCTTTACGGAAACTCTGCGCAGTGGCCACCTAAACTCCAGTCGTAGGAATATAAATTCTTTGCAACTGCAGGAGCTAATTTTTGAGATGTACACGGCAGTAGTATATAGTCATCTCTTAAAAGATTGGCTACTTGTACACTATGTTCAGGGTAATCGCCTTCACTCGTTTCCAGCAACTTGATAACCCACATTCCCGCCGTACGAGATTTTTCCGGGTCAGCTTTCCCCACCTAAGTCCCCGTGTCGCCTTGTCCAGCTTGCAATTTCACAAAACTCAGCTTCTCAGAGCTCCTCGGCTCAATCGTGCAAGGGAACGGCAAAGGCTTGGGATTGGGGGTTGGTTCGTACTTCATGTTGATTTCCACCGGCTTGTTCGTTTTAGGATCAACAGGCTTACTGATCTCACAAGCCCATGCAATCTGAGCAATAAGAATCACCAATGTTCGCTCAGCAAAGTCGAATCCAGGACATGCTCGACGGCCATATCCAAATGGCGCGAAATTCTGGCAATTCGGATGAACAGACAGCGGTTCCTTGTATGTAGGGTATGATGGCTCGATCCAACGTGCTGGGTTGAAGATAAGCTGATCCGGGTACATTTCTTTGTCCATAAGAATAGCACTGCAACAGTTAGCCACGATCGTGAATATGAAGTAAGTAAACATACGCGTAGTTCGCATGAAAAACTGTATTTTTTGGGAAAAAGTAACCCTCGTAGATGTCGTCCTTTTCCAAACGGTGGGGAATGCCTAATTCAGCCTGTATAGTGCGAAACCGAATACCTTCCTTGACAATCGCCCTGACCACCGGAAGGTTAGGAATATCATCGAAGCAAGGTAACCTATCCAGACCAACGACTTGATCCACCTGTTCTTGAAGTTTCTTCTGCCATTCGGGATACTCCATCATGAGGTAAAGGAAGGCTAACAAAGCATTATGTGGCGAGGCCGTGCCACCGCCAATAATGCTATCGAAAGTATACCCAGCCTCATCGTCAGTAATATCGTAGTCCTCTCGGTGTTCGATAAAATGGCGATAGATGCTAGTACCAGCTGTTCCATCCTTGACTAAATTTTCAACATTTTTCCGTAACTCGCAAATCTTGCCGTAAATGCTTTCCCTGATGCGCTCCATATTACCAAGGGATGGAACAAGCCATTTGGGAAAGCTGCGAAGAAACGGAAAAACGTTACTTGGGTACTCGTCCGGACGAAAACACTTCAGGAGCTCGTGGATCAAACTATTCGTCCCGGTAATGTATGGGTCGTCAGCAGTTTTCACTTGAAACCCTAACATGGATCGCGTTAAGACGCCGAAGGAGTAGCGCGCCAGGTGTTTGTCGAAGTCTTTGGGATCTTGCATTAAATCTCGCAAAGTTATCCTGGCTTCTTCTTCCATACCGGCCAGGTATTTATCGTTAGCACTGATTGAGATGGCACTGTGCATGAGCTTCCTCTCTCGACGCCATGCCTCTACTCCAAGTTAGCACCCAGCTTTGTGATTGCAGACGAACGTACCGTTATGGGTCATAATCGCCGTGTTCAAGTCGTTGAAAATGTATTTCACAGCATGAGGCGTTCCTCTGTCCGAGTATTTTGAACCACGCTTAACAAACAAGTCATGTGCGACCTTGTCACTCGATAACACGACCTGTTTCTCTCCAAGAATACTGAACTGGACGATATCGCCGTACTCCTTGGCCCATTTGTTAAAAATGGGGATGAGATTGCCATCAGAAGAAGCAAGCTCTGGTGCATTTCCCACCACAGGCCAACCTTGAAGAATGAGTAGCAGTTCAGAGGAAGGTCTAAAGTCAGCGTACCTTTAGGCCCTGGAGGAGGTTTAGCTCCCTTCATGCGCCTCCGGCTCGATACGACCTGGTAGGCGTACAGTGAAACTAGGGCCACCAGCGACAGAATGGTGAGTTGATGATATGAGAAACCCATTTTGTGTAGCATAAAGAAGCGGTAGATTATTGCAAGATTGATGAGCGACTGCAAGGTGAACAATTGGCCTTTTATGATTATTTCTCCTCTTATTCAACTTCTATCTCCGTGGCTATTTCCAAGAGACTAGAGTGGTTTGGAGGCCATAAGCTGACATAGTCAGCAGCCTTAACTCTCCGTACCAATCATGGCATGGTCAACGGAGTTGGAAAATAGCAATAGCAGATAAAAAACTCTCCGATAAGTATCCGAAACTGAGGTTCATCCCATTTGTAGCCGAACGCTTCTCTAATGCCGCAAGCTACGTAATGTTGGACGAGTTATAATCACTGTTCTCTCTTGCGTCGTTAGCCTTCAACCCCACACTAGGGTCTGTCTTTTCTAATTGGCCCGTTGATGTGCCTTTGCTTACGGTGATCGACCGCGGCGTATGAAGTATTGTCCAGGTAATCGAGATATTACGTGAGTCACCATTCTCGTTCATCTAATATAGAAGTTAAACAGAGGGGAGTTTTTGGTGACTGTGTTCTAGAGATGAACGCAAATTTCAGCAAAGTAAAAGCATTTGTGTTGAAGTTTAATTTGAGAAACCTTTGCCCTTAACTAATTGTCGAAAAGTAATTTTTGCATGCATGCCGAGAATGAGAAAAAGGCACCATACTTTTCGATATGAATTAACTTTAATATTTCCCTGGGCTTGGTCATATTAATTCCATTATTCTTACAAGACAGTGATTTCTTTACGGCTGATCGGTGATCTAGTAGTATAGAAGACAAGCGTAGATTGAGATATTGATATAAAATGAGTTCCTACAAATATGGTCTCTACTTCGCCTACCGACATGAGTCATTCAGAATTTAGGCTCCAGTCAATTCAATTGAGCCTTAGGGCCGTAAGGCTGAAGATAAGGTTGAATCTCACAGCCTCAATGCGCCCATGGACCCCAGACGCCTAGTGTGACTCACGCGGTGAGATTGGCCAAACCTCGAGTATAAGAACTAACACAATCGCAAGTTGAGCCACAAATTTTTGGATCTTGTTCCATATCATTCACCATGGAGAGAGTACGGAAGACCTTTTTCGATCCCTTGGCAAAGTCCAAGGGTCGGATCTCCGAGATCTTACAAGAACTCCCAGTGGGCTCAGCACATCCATACAGTCCTGAAGGCATTCTATTATGTCGCACAGAAAATGGAATTGAAGAGATCGATATCTCTGGCTACAATGAAGAGTATTTCTACAATGCGGTTGACTTGGGCGAAATGGGTGAAACCCTGCTACGACGAATGGCTGGCTTCAGCGGCCAATTGAGTAAGACACTCAGTTAATTCTTTAAATCGACCATCACTAATCTATTTCAGGCGTTTTCAATGATTTCCAGATCATGCAAGCCCCTGCTGCTACCTTCAAAATTCCCATCGTGTCAGGACAAATTACCATTCTAGCAGTTTCAGAACGCACCCCCACATACTATGACTTCTGCTTTGCAGACGCCGAATGCAACACCTGCTGTTGGCTAGAACGAGACACCTTCTCCGGTATCAGCCACAGTGGTGATTTGCTGAATCATAACGATCTTCTAGACTACGTTAAGATTTACAATGAAACGCTCACAGACAAGCCCATTTGCGTCTTCATCTCTGGCTATCAAAAGACGCGAATCACGAGGTTCTTGGGAACAAATCCAGCGTTGCTTGTTGCGGACCATGTCGACAAGGTAAATCCTTAATAAGCCCGGCTTTGATGACTTGTACTAAACGCTTGCAGATTCTGTATATCATCCCAGTGCCTTTGGATGCGGCAACTATCGGAGATGCAACTCTCTGCTGCCCGTTGGTGATCAAGAAGGATGAAGACTCTCTTGTCTGCTCGATCCTCCCAACTGCAACCACTGAGAGTAATATGATGTGCCACAGCAAGCGGACTATAAGCCCTTGCTTCCCTGAAGCTATCAAGAGAGCTGATTTCACTGTTGCTGCCCCTCAACTAGCTGTTCCACAAAGTGAGTGTTTATCATGACGTAAAATGGCTATAAGTCCTTGGATAAAAGCTAACATGCACATAGTCACGGCCGCTAGAGGCCAAGACATCGACGCGCCTTCGGAAAGTCATAATCAAGTGTTGGCTAAGCGCAACGCCATATTGACTGCCAACCCCTCAGCACTGCCCAATTTGCTCGACTCTTCCGACACACAGGTCATTCGTTTCGGAACTGGCCTCGAATTTGTTCAGGATCAAGACTCAGTTAATGAGGCTTGGAGCTCTGCTGTTGTTCTTCCCTGCGTTTTTGGGTCTCAGCTCCAGGGCCCCATGCTTTTGGCTACAGGAACGGCCCCCTCAAATGTTCCCTTCCACGACGAAAAGTCTTTGTGTGCTTACTACGAGCAATTGGAGAGTATTGTCGTTGTTGTCGACGAACGGATGACCGATAATGCTCGAAACTTGGCCACTAGTCTCAGACTCAACGCCGTGTTCATTGTACAGCTGTTCCCGAGCAAGAAGCCTGAGACTGCTGAACAAGTGTCGTCCGCCTTGAGTTCAGCAAACATCAACGCAGTTACAGCGCTTGCAGGGCCTCAGTCTCTGGTTTTGGTCAACATTGCTGAGAGTTTTTACTTTTACCGTGGCTTGGCAAACCCAACCGTCCTCGACACCACCAAGCTAGAATTCGGAGCCGATGTAACCTCCATCGTCGAATCGACTAGTCTTAACTCTTTGTTGATTGAGAAGATTCCTCGCTTAGTCAACCTTGAGGATGAGAATACCATCGTTCTGCCATCTTCAGCCCAAGTCGCCCGACCCCAAGACTTGCAGAAGCTCTTTGAACAGCTCACCATCTTCAAGATCAAGGCTATGCACGCTGATATCGAAGCGGCTGTCCCACAGCTACAGGCGCTCCTGAACCAGAAGGATCTACAACAGCTCTCCAAGGACTTGGTCACCACGCTATCTGCCAAGATTGACAAGGTTACAGCCCCATTGAGAAACGAGTATATCAAGTTCATTTCCGGTGGGGTTGACATCGATAACAAGGAGTTCACTCTCAAGAAAAACAAAATGCTAGGCGACTTGAGAAAGACCACCAAGGAGACTCAAAGTGCGCTTGAGCCAGTCATCACAAGCCTGGCCAATATGATGTCTTCTCAAACCACTTCCAAGAAGACCCATGACATGAAGCGGCTTGTTCGACAGACGCAGATTCAAAATAACGTTGACGCTACGAGGTCAATGACTTTCGACTCGCTAACGGGCCTGCTCGAGACGCATGCAGAGGAGATGGGCGTCATGTTACTGAACATCGAAACAGTCCCTTATCAGGAGCTTCTGCGTAATTTGAAGAGCACCACCATTGATGCCAAGTAAGTGTCCCCATTCTTATCTCATAGACCCGACCGAGGCTATTCTTTCGTTACCTTGGTATAGATGACTAACCTATGGCAGGCCATGCTGTGAACTCGACTCTCGAATCCTACATCTCGACGGTTTTGACGCTGGCATCATCATGCAGCAGTCCCAGAGCCAACATCACGGACCGTTGAGAAGTCAGAACGGACCTTCTCATCCCACACTAGCACTGCCTTATCTCAGCCAAGGAAGAGGAACCGGTTCAATGTTAGCGTGGGTATGCTGGGATGAGTTTGTCAATCTGAAGAGTCCATACAAGGTGCGGTGGATGGAGAAGTGCAACGAGTCGCATATTGCTGCGCTGAGAATCATGATGCGAGATACTCTCAGTCGCGCAGTAGCCTCGAGGGAGTTCAATTTCGAGGCAGGTAACCCTGAGATTGGTCACCTGATGAGCTCCTTACTTATGGCTTCAATGTCAAAGCTTGCTGGAATGAGGACTACTGCCCCGGTTGTACTGGACACAGCTGAGGATACAGTCACGAGACTGATGCGTGGTCTCTTCGGCAATCTGATGACCATCGCTGGGTCGGGAGTTCGTCCTCTGAGCATGGTCTGGCAACTCTTCGGCGTCAATCCTCAGTACGACATCCCCGTCAAAGACGCTGATTGGGTCTGGTATGAGAACACTGTCGAGTTGTACCCGTATACCGGCTGGCCTATCGACCAATTCAACGACAACCTCGCCAAGCTTCTCGACAAGATCATCCTTCGAGTGATTACAAAGAACGAGAACGTCGCTGAGATCAAGGCGAGCAGAGTGTCCGAGATGCTACGGTACTGCAAGCTTCGAAACATTCAGCTTGAGCATTGTCGGACTATGATCACCATCTTCGAGAAAATGCTCACTTCCGACAACATGGACATCCCAGCTATTGCGTCACGGCTGCTGGAAAAGGTTCCCCGAAAGTTGGAGAAGCAGACGAGCGGTTTTACTCGGATGATGAAGTACGTTTCTCATCTTGCCGAGGGAGGTGAGCGACGTGTCGCTGATGACTTGGTTTACGCCAATGTTTACACAAAGCGCTCAGCTGCTTTCAAGGAACTAAAGATCAAGGTAGCAGATGCTTGCAGAGAGAAGGATTGGGACACAGCAAAGGCTAATTCCCAAGCCATCTTGGACAAACACCAGGAGATCGCTACCGAGTGGCACGTGGACCCTGAGAAGTTGAAGGTCCAGAACCTGAGGATGTATCGACAGCTCATCGATACAGAGGACGTGTCAGAGGACGTGTCAGAGGACAGGGAAATAATCAGAAAGATCCTTGACGATGCGGAAAAGCGACGTGTACCATGGCAAGTCGGCAAGAATGACTCAGCTGGTGACGAAATCGAGTCTCTTGACGAAGACTTTGTTACCGAAATTTTGACCGGGGTACGACTTGAGTTTTCCGAAGATGTCCAGGAAGCGAAGGGGAAGTCAGTCATCAGTGCAAAGACCATTCCTCAAGACGGTTTCTCACAGTTCGAGTCGTCTTTGGCTCCTAGCTTCATCAAGACGATGGAAAGAACGCTGTCGCCGGAAGATGTCTGCAAGATTTTGAAGGTTCCAATCAGCACTATGCGCGTCTTTGTTCATGCTTTGAACCCTAACTTTGTGTGGGAAGACCTGGGCTTGCAGTTTAGGATAGTGGTTTTGGACTTACTGAAGCATCGCTCGAACCGGCTTGAGAGCCGTCCTGGTTCTAAGTTGTTATTGATTGGGTAATTGGGAGGATTTCATTTTGAGAAGGCAACAAGGTTTCTAATCCAGTTTCTTGTTTTATTTACTAGGATCACTATCATCATGCAACAGAAAGATTTTCGGAAGCCAGGTCCCCCGTAATCCGTCGGCATTCGTTATCAACTAAAATAGGTGAAGAAGCTACATGACTGTCTCGCAACGGTACCACCCTCAAAAAAGACCATTAATCACGAATGCAGCACCTGTACAACCCATCATCAAGACGCCAATCCCAAACCCTGCAGCTTGCATTGACACAGCCCCAGAAGGTGGAAATTCCGACTCGGGTATCCGACTGCCGTCGAGGACATTATTCGGTGCAATGCAGACCATTTTACTCTGTCCTACATCTCCAGACCGCACTGAGAGTAGTATTGGAATAGACTGGCGCACTTTGAGATCGTAGGCGTCGAAAGTTTCTAACTCGCGGTCGCCTGAAGCAAATGATCCTCCCGGCAAACCACCATAGGTTCGGTAATCATTTGGAAGATCGATTTCTGGCAATTCGCCAAGTGTACAGCTTGAGCTGGAAAAGTTGAGTGGATTGACTAAGAAACCGTTAGTCCCATGATGTAAACGACATGGTGTCATTCCCAGTGATTAAGAACCGACGTACTTTGACTCAGGGTGAAATTTCGTTCGCACTTGTCACTCTTAGGTGCTCGGGGGCATCGGTCGCCATTGGGTGACGATATCTTTGTGAGATCGTCGATGCACTCGTCGCTGAGTACTCCATCGCAGGATTCATCGGCAACAGTCGAGTTGGTGGATGTTTCGTTTAATCCAGTCATCATATACGCACAGACAAATGTTTCGTTGCCTTTCCGAGATCCAACAAGTGATTCTGGCACGCTGAGATAGAGGGTTATGAACTGGTCAGATCGCCAGTCTCCGAACCATAGATTCGGGGCACGCGTGTCAGTGAGGGCGACGGATATTTGCCATGGGTCTTTTTGTCCTTGGAATGTCGCTTTAATAGTGCCGCTGGAATTGTACAGGCGTTTCTCGGCGATGTCTTTAATGGAAACTGAACAATCTGTGAGTGAGGAAGAATTGTTGCTTTGGGCCAGAGCCCATGCAGTGAGAAAACACCAAGTTGTAGCGCCGTAGATGCAAACCATGGTGAGCAATCAACAAGATGACATTATTTTCCCACGAGACTTATTCCGTAGCGTAGCCTTCGCTTTGTATACTTTACACACAAAAAGAAAGATGGATATAAGCATGATCTCATCGAGATTTTTCCTCTGCTGGTTTACTGGCTAGAGCCAGGCCAAGCCGTCCGTGACCGAATAAAAGCAACAAGTGGCCTATGGCATCTGATGCAATGACGCAGAAACCCATTCCTTCCAAGTGAATGGATCCTTTGCACGGGCCCTCGGACGCCGGAAACAAGAAGGATTCGGCCAAAGTCTTCAACACCAATAGCAAGAGGGCCGGGTTTTCTCCGCGCCGCTTCGCACGGTCAGCCAAGAGCTACTAGAAAAAGATCATGCCAGGCCTCCGCTAATAAAAGAGGAGATTCATCGAGGTGCAAAGTATGACGTAGATGTCTCAGGTTGGCGCTAGTAGATTTGCTTTCTGTGATGGATTACCCTAGACTGGCGGTCTATTTGACCATTCTCGGAGGAGTAAAAGCTCTTTTAATTCATTAGTACGGGGTTTTCCAGAAGTATTATAATCAATGCAAGTTTGGCAGTTGATGCATTGCTTTTGAAATAGGTTTGTCCAACAAAACGATTATAATCATTTGCACATTCTTGGATAAATAGACAACTGATGGTGGACAACATTATAAAGTCCTAGAGTTTTGTACATATTCTGCTATATTAAATTTCTTCGCACCATCTCTAACTCCCTCCCTCCTGATCTCTCCGAGCCATTTATAGTCACCAACGGAGGCCTGATTGTACTGCGTTACAGTCCTTCGCCCAGTGCTGAGTTTTTCGCGATCATCTTGAGTTACGCCAGATCGAGGCGGATTCTGTGGCTGTGTTGGCCAATGTGGCTGGTAGCAGATCTTGAGTTCTTCCGGGGTCCATCCAAGGGGAAACACCACAACTCCAAATTTAAGTATCGCTTGGGTCAGGATTATTAATTTGTAACTCGTAGGTATTCACGGCAGTTTACGATATCACTATATGTAGAAATGGGTCGATGATAAGGCCATACTATGTCACGCTCATCTATCTTGTTCACGGCATAATTCGATGTGGTAAAGTAGAAAGTATGGCAGGATCTAGTCAATAAGGTAGAAGACAATCTTTAAAACGCACATTTCTCCATTCCACTGAGACTAAGCGAAGCAAACAGCTAGGCTATCTACTGCCACCATTCTACATCAGTTTGCCTCAGAGTGTTGGATCCGCAGTGAATCTCACCGCCTCTCAAATGGTGGCTATAGTAATCGTCCACAAACGTGACGTTCATACCCGCTCGAGCGTATGTTTCTTCAACCGCCTGAGCGATCACATCGACTCCGTTTATAACCGGGCCAAATGGGTTAGGGCTCAAGTATTGATGCCCAATTACTATGCCGTTGATGGGCGACGGTATGAAAGCGCCCAGCTGATATTCATCCTTCAAAACTGGAGGCCAGTAGTAGTCCAGTCCATCGGGCCTAATCCATGGCCCAAATCCAGATTGGTCACGATAGAGCGCAGGGACATGAATGACATCCTCCCTATCAAGGGGAATCTCGGACAAAAGAATGTCAAGGTTGTGATTGATCCAAGTCTGAGCATATTTGTTCACTTCAATGAACGTCTCGTTATCCAAAAGATTGGAGATGGACAAGTTCAAGTAAGGCGGCGCCTCACTATTGAACCGTTCCATCTGGGGCTGAGCATCAAAGCTGATGGCTGAAGTATTGCCGTGACCAGCAGCTTGAGCATCTGTTAAAATCTTGATGCCAACATCTGGACTAGCGATTCCAATCGTGAAGCCCAATTCATTCTCGAAAGGCAAGAATTGGACAAACTCATCGACGTGTCCAACCATCAACCAGCCAGTTTCAAGAAAAAGAGTCGATTGCGCTCCATTTCCAAAAATGAGGTTTTGCACGGATTTTGCTGGAAGCTCTGCAAAGTGCTTGCCTTGAATGACACGGCCGGCTTTGTAAATACACCATCCTGGCCGCGATGAGGTGGGATGGTCTCGAGGTTGCCGTAGCTGTTAATGGTATGGTAGCCAAACCCAGAGGCCGAAAAACCGATGCCAGGACCGTCTTCTGGTTGAAACCCGCCGATACCGGGGCCTCGAAGTTGTTCAAAAACTTGACGACCGCTAGTCCGAGTTGACTGCGCCGACCGGAGCATTATGCGAATAGAGATGGGTCCATCAAGGCCTGGCATGCTGGCATAAGCTGGCTCAACAATATCTTGAGCCCAGATATCAGACGATTGATTGAAGAGCCATAGGGGATTCTCAATGCCAGCAACTTCACGTGCTTCGTCCAGTTGTTGGACAAAATATTGCTGAATGGGCTCAGAGTCATTGGCAAATGTACTGATAAGCGTTTCAACACGCTGGAGCGGGTGGTGTGTAAGGACTGGAGCCACTTTGAGAGCAACGGAGTCACGGACATGGTCCTTCGAGCCAGGCGTGTTGTAAACGTCAAAGTTTACAGTCACATGGCCATCCCAAACTTCGGCCTCTGTAACAAATTCACGACCGTCAATCCCAAGAACCAGACCTTCACGCAACTGGGTTTCGTTGAAGTTAAGCTGTTTGTTCACCAGTCTCCATGAAGCAGTCGAGTTTGGTTTTTGAGTATCTTCCAAATGAAAGATACGGACCCTTTCATATGCTTCGCGAGGGGTAGCGTAGATATGCGCGAAAGCGTCATCCGAGATGTTGGTAAGAGGTACAGTCCTCAGAGGAGCAAGATATTCCGGAGCAAGTAGGAGATGACCTGATGCGTCGTTGCACGAAGATAGCTCTTCATTGCTTAGAGGTACCCCGTTGCGGTCGGTGTTGGAGCAGCGTAACTCTTTGTCACCAACATTGGGGAGGAAGATCGCGCCTCTTGCATCACTCCATACAGCTTTGTTTACTGCATCAGAATCTCCTTCTAAATCAACCACACCATCGCGGTTTGTGTCCGCTCTGATGTCCGGGCTGATGAGTGCGCAATGAGCCACAATGGCTTGCAGACTGAGAATCAGTCCAGATAGATTGGGATGTCTCATGATGATATATCTGGGGATTGGTTCTGGAGGGACTGTGACACTGAGGCTTCAGTCGAGGAAGGTGGTTGAGGCTGGCGTTCTTCTAGTCATCACTACAGTCTTTCATTCTGACTTTATAGACCAGGTCCTAACCTTGTTGAATAATCTCTCGTGATGTCGAACGA
Source organism: Fusarium sp. MBC 119 (assembly GCA_030411635.1). Classification (NCBI taxonomy): domain Eukaryota; kingdom Fungi; phylum Ascomycota; class Sordariomycetes; order Hypocreales; family Nectriaceae; genus Fusarium; species Fusarium sp. MBC 119. The sequence goes on from JAPERM010000178.1 coordinate 40,018, forward strand.
AAAGGGTCTACGGTAATGCGGTTAGACTCAAGGTCGGGAGTTTTTGGTTATCTGCTGAATGCTTCTTCAGAGTAGATAAGTACAGCCTCGCGTTATCACAAGGTTTCTGAAACCATGACACACAAATTCGAACAACATGTTTGATAGACCTTACATATCAATCAATAAACTTCTGCACTCCAAGTTCAGAACGGCATGCTTTATCAGCTCTAGGCACTGTGTTGGTATGAAAGGTGGTGGCTAATACTACTACAAGCGACGTCTCCTTGGCTCAACATGAACCTAGGGAGTGCAGCCAGTGTGAGCGATAATTTGCGTGACCGAATAGATTGCAGGGATACGTGGGATTCTAGCCATGATCCTGGTCAAGGCCTTTTGGAAGATAAGATCAACCCCAAGGATCGTATGATGAATTTCAGCAATTACGGTCAATTGGTTTTATGCTTATCATTGAGAACCGTAAGCTGAGAACCGAGTTCTCACGGGTAAATTCTCTTGCAAAGAGACTCTATCCTGGCGGTGTATATTCATTCTCTCATTCGATGCTACTGAGATAACAGTTTTCCTGTATGCGCGTCAGTCTTGGCAGCGTCACATCCCAGTCGAGTGTCGGCTGTAGATTCCTTCTCTTGATCAATCAGTGGAGCACTGCTGATAAGTGTTTGCATTCCCCAGATTCAGAGCCCGACGGATCATCAGTTCCCCCCAATCTGACCGCCTTCGCTTAAACCATCTCGGAGATGATACCTTATCTCCAGGTCATTACCCCAGTTTCGTGCGCAGATGTCCGTAGGGGAGCTGCAGTCTCGCTTCCAATAACTGGACCATCAGACAGGATTCTTGTGAGTAAATTGGTTGCCTGCATTGCCGAGACAAGACACTGATCAACAGATTTATTGTAGTTATGAGAGACCCATCGTGAATTTATGTTACGTATTACTATCTAAAGGCGCTGCGCCTCGAATAAGATCGAAGGGCTTAGCTTTGACTGCCAGCGAGCACACATTTTTGTTACGTATCGCAGATCTTCTCGGCGGAAAAGAGCTATCTCAAGATTGCAAAAGATGTAACACAGCATGTTTGACCTAGTATGGCAGTCTATATGTGGATGATACGACAAGAGCAAGGCTTTGGTCATTAGGTGCCGGTTATCTGCGGACTTGGCCCTATGGCAATGTTCAATTCGTCGTTGAATGACTGGTAGCAAGTTAAAAACTACCTATCCGCTCAATACGTAGCTTGTTCAACATAACCATCGCGTTTCTAAGCGGAGCGTTAAAATTCACGGTATCCCGATCTTTTTTCGCGCCCAGTGCTGGCCGTTTAATTTTATGAAGATGATTTGCACAATGCAATCAAGTCTCTTGTTGTGTCTTATCAATTTTCTGCTACTGGCTCCCCAGCTTGTAGAGGTGAGTTTATTTAATTCATCTAGTCGCATATTACTAAATTTGTGGACAGAGTCTTAGCATTGTCGAGGCTTCTATCTCCGAGTTGCAAGAGGCATTGAGCTCTGGACAAATCAATGCAGTTCAGCTTCTTGCAAAGCATTTGAACAGAGTTGCTCAATATGATCGGAGAGGTGTGCGCCTAAACGCCATCCCTGTACTCAACACCGATGTCTTCGACGAAGCTCAAGCTTCTGATGAGTGGAGAGCTAATCACAATGGCACCATGCGGTCTCTTGTCGAAGGCCTTCCTTTCACTGTCAAGGACAGTTATATGGTGAAGGGACTACCAGTCGCCGCAGGGTCTCCTGCTTTTCAGAACCTTACGGCACACGATGATGCTTTCACCGTTGAAGTACTTCGTGCCGCTGGTGGTGTTGCTTTAGGAAAAACCAATATGCCTCCAATGGCTAATGGAGGTATGCAACGAGGATTATATGGCAGAGCAGAAAGCCCTTATAATCCAGAATATCTCGCAGCTGCTATGGGATCTGGCTCGTCCAACGGCTGCGGCGTCTCAACTGCTTCCAGTATGGCTGTCTTCGGCATGGCTGAAGAAACCGTCTCATCGGGACGATCCCCTGCATCTAATAATGGACTTGTAGCCTATACTCCCTCTAGAGGTATGCTCTCTATTCGGGGTAACTGGCCGCTATCTCCTGAAGCAGATGTGGTTGTACCTCATACCAGAACTGTACACGACCTACTCGCTGTCCTGGACGTTTTATTCGTTCCGGATAACCAGACTACTGGCGACTTGTGGAGATCACAGCCATTCGTTAGAATTCCAAAAGTCGAAGAGATCCGCCCCAAGACTTTCCTGTCACTCGCAAATGACTCTTCTATAAGAGGAAAGCGTATCGGTATTCCAAGCATGTTCCTCAGGAAGAAGGACGCCGCATCTCAGCCTGTATACATTCGTCCATCAGTCATTGATCTGTGGGAACAGGCCCGCATGACACTTGAGTATCTTGGGGCGACAATTGAAGAAGTAGATTTCCCTCTTGTTACTAATTTCGAGGTTGCTCCGAGTCTAAATGAGGTCAACAGCGACTATCCTCTCCCAGCTTATTTCAACGGTAGTTCCGGCCCTGCAAATGTCGGTGCTCTCGCCTGGGACGATTTTCTCCATTTTGTCAATGATACATCAAGTGTTGTCGAACTCGCCGATGTTGATCCAGCCCTCGTCTTCCCTCAGATTCCTGGAACAATCCCCGACCGATATGGAAATATGTTCGGTAACCGAACTAGAAGTAATGCTGCTTACGTTGAAGCTGCGGAGAACAGAAGAGGCCCGACTCTAGAAGTTCCCGGACTCGGCGAATGGCTTCATTCTCTTGAGGAACGAAGAAAAAGAGACCTAGAAGACTGGATGGACCAAAAAGGTCTCGACTTTGTGGTTTGGCCTGCTGCGGGTGATGTTGGACGTGCAGCCGCTGAAGTAGACGAACAAGCCGCAGCCTTGACTTGGCGTAATGGTGTTGCCAGGTCATTTGGCAACTTTGCTATTCGCCAGCTTGGAGTGCCTACTGTCACGGTCAACATGGGTGCGATGGAAGACACGCATATGCCAGTCGGTCTCACTTTTGCGTCTAAGTCTTACGATGACGCGTCACTTTTGAGTTACGCTTTTGCCTTTGAACAAGCTCATCTCTCACCCCGATTTGCACCCCGGCGTACACCTCCTCTAGAGACGGACTATATTGAGTACCAAGGCAATGGGACACCCACCAATAGTCAAGAAGCACCTAGCCTTTATGCCCAAGCCGAACGAGTTGGAGAAAGCAGCGTGTACCTCAATGGTAGTGTTGTATCTTACAGCGGCTCGGGTGAAGCAGCTTTAGACTTGGAGGTCTTTGTCGATGGTGTCCCTGTTTCACCTATCATCATTGGAACAAACCAGACCTGGTCCGTGATTGTAAACATCACTGAGAAGTTCCCGGGAGTCTCAAGGTTCGGGGAACGAAACCTCCCCGATGCCAATCTGGCAATGATTGTGATTACGGCGACTGCTTCCAATGGCCGCTCAACAGGAAAGCTCTTATTCGTGTAAGTGAAGAAAACCAGGCGGTATAGACATTCTAGATGGTCGTTGCCGACAGGCGGATGTGCAAAAGATAGCTCAGGCTAGTGACAAGGGCGAAACTAAGGCATGTTCTATGATGCAGAGGTACTTGGGGACCTCTGAGAACGTACTGCAATTGATGAGAAGAGATCTTTCCCAGATTCAAAGCACATGATTCAGGAAGTACGTATCTGCTTAATTAAAACGTTCTGGGTTTAAATAGTGCAAGACTGAAGAGTTTCTATCCTTTCAGAACTTCATCCAAATGAGAGTTTCTCGATCACGTAACTATGGCCTCCACATGAAGCCAGGATGCTTCCAGTCCAAGTCGCGAATCTCCGCATCACTCCGTCCTGACAGAGCCTGGCCGACATCGATCTTGGCTCTCCTTCTGTTATCCCATCGCATAAACACAAACAGAAAACATGTAACAATGAAGATCGACGAGCATGCCGCCAGATTGAGGCCATTTCCGATTGGGTAGTCGGGCCCATCGAAGGGTAAGAAGCACCAGGTCGAGATCAAACCTCCAACATTTCCAAGCATGACGTTCAAGCCAATACCCGAAGCACGTGCGGTGTCAGTAACCAGATTGGCTGAAACTTGAGCATTTGATAAAGCGCCATTGGCAAATGTGCCTGCGCAAATCAGGAAAGTTCCAGCATAGCGCACATATGCTACAATCGGTTAGCAAAGAATTCTTTAAGGTTTCAATGGGTCGAGGGACTTACGATTGGTGGTACTGAGGAACATGATGTAGCCCGCTATGACCGGAAGCTGTGACAGGTTGATAAAAATGTTACGACGATCGAGCCGCGTTGACAGCCAGCTGATGGAAAGAGTGCAGAAAGTACCGACAATATATGGCGGTACAGTCCGTAGTTGCTGTTGAACAACAGATGCGTTCGGGTAGATGGTCCTGACAATTGTTGGTGCGAAGAAGGCCAGACCCTGGACTGTGATGTTGCAGAAGAGGAAGATGATAGAAGTTCCAATGGTGACCGGCGACGAGATACCACGGCGAGTCTTTCTCCAATTGAACTTCTCAAGAACTTCTGTGACACCAACTCGCTCCGACTTGATACGCGCGATAGCCAAATCCTTTTCTTCTTCTGATAACCATCGTGCAGTGCTCGGCCGGTCGGTCATGGTAAAGAAGGAGATGATCGCCAGTCCGATAGTGGCGATGCCCTCGATCCCGAAAATCATTCGCCACCTAGTCAAGGATCCGAAGTGATCAAGCTTCAAAATACCAGAAGCGAGAAGGCCACCGAAAGCGCCGCCAAAAGATCCCATGGCAACGTAAATAGCGAGTCGGAAGGCGAGTTCGCTACGACGATACCATCGGCTCAGGTAGTAGGCAATGCCAGGAAGCATACCAGCCTCGAAGATACCAAGTATAAAACGAACGGCACAAGCCTGGCCCATTGTGTGGACGAAGGCAGTACCAAGCGAGGCGATACCGAAGCATACTGAGGTGGCGGGGATGAACCAGCCTGGGCCGATCCATTTGCAAACCATGTTCAAGGGGAGTTCGAAGATGATGTACGACTATTGGGGACAGGTATTGTTAGCTAAATTAACAGGGTGGCTAGTTGGGAAGCTTACGATGTAGAAGGTGGTCAACAACAAATTGTAGTCATAGCCAACAAGTCCAAGCTCCTCCTCGAGACCTGCTAATCGAGCGTTTCCGATATTGGCACGATCAACGAAGCACATTAAGTATAAAATCGTGACTGTTGGCATGATATACCAGTCAAGCTTGCGAAGTAATCGCTTCTCGGCCGCTGCATCGAAGGTGGCAATTGGGTTGCCATGTCTGGAGAAAGTCAACAAAGCTCGAAATTAGTTGCAATATACTCACTCATCAGTTGCTAGGTGCCCTTTGGCGGCTGCATCGTGGGTGTAGGCATGCTCAATTTCCTCCCCTTTGACGCCTTTCTCTTGATCTGACAATGTGCCGGTCATGGTAGGCTGTCCAAGTTTCAATTGACACAAGTGTGTTAGAGGACAATGTCGGCGAGGATCAGAGCCGAAATAGGGAGGCGAGAGTTGTATTTAACGCCCAAGACCTGGAAAAGGATGCGTCGGATACGGGTCAGGCCCAGAGTGCCAAGCATGAGGGGGTGAATTAGGCGTCGGGTAACGGGTTTACACGGTGTCGGATACGGGGTTTGTCTTTGTTTGTCATTTTAGATTGACCTGATTGTCGAATTAGAGGAGAGATTTTATAAGCTAGATAACAATAGGAGCTATTGACAAGGGAGGAGAGAGTCAGTAAGCTCAAATCAAAATCCGGGGAAGCGTCTTTGGACTCGCTAACGAGGCGGGGTAACCCACGCTAGCGGTTATGGGATTATCCCAGTTATCTACAGGGGGTCTAGACTCCAACATCTTGAAGAGGGAGATAAGCTATCTTGGTAAGTGTTGGTAATGTCACAATGGCTTTGAGGAATGCTGGATCCGAGAGAAACTTGTGGCATGAGCTCATTCCGATTCCTATCAATCGGGGTCAGAGATTAAGACAACTAAATCTGTAGTATACCTAGTTGTGACAGGTCAGTACGGACTCAACGAAACTCAAGAATCGTCCTTGCGCGGCTGCTGCAACTGTCAGCTCAAGCGTCTTTCCTCTTGTGGACAAGCTTAAGATCAAGACAACCACGTTTTTAAGTTACAGATGCAATCACAATGCCGAGCCGAGCGATGCTTTCAACTTGTTTGCAAATCGTGATTAGAATCATGGCGTAATGATCCAGGAAGTAACAAATGTACGCGTAATCACACTTGTCCAGTTTTGCGAGTAAAATGGACATGCCGATGGCGGGATATAGTCGCTAGCAAAGTATAGTATGGCCGGTCGTCTAACTACCATCTGCTATCCTGGCAGCCTGCCACATGAGTAACTCATTAATTTCTAACACGCTTTCGGTCACATATCGCTACAGGACAGATTCAAGTTTATTGCTCGGAGCCGATAGGCAAAGCAGGTATTCGTCGTGGCCAAGAAAGTCCAGCTCTTGTCGTGCGACGCAAGCATTGACGTTGTCCCGAACTCGAAGACCCCTAATATGTCGGCTGTGGGCAGCCTAGAAGGCCTAGATCCGACGACTTCGATTAAATAGCTGGTCTGTAGAGTAAATTTAGTGTTCGGCTCTAACCTCAAACCCTTGAAGGGGATGCCCGACCGAAGGACTCTAGAGAATCGTGAAGTTCTTTGAGTGCCATGTACCGCTCTTGTTTATTATCTCGGCGACTACATAAGAGGAAGAGATAATGAACACTCGGCCTCGTCAGGTGTGCTGAGCCGTTGTTTTGGCTGTGCTACATGATCTTGGCCACGCAACAAGAGGCGCATTCAGATGTTGATGAAAAATCCGACGCTTTAGAAACACTTACCGGCTGCTATCAAGGCCGACGGTTCTGGTCACCCATCGGGGTAGTCTTTGTCGTAACTATCGTGAGACCAAAAGTGAACAGGCCTCTTCGAAGGTCATAGGTTAAAATGTGAGAACAAGTGAACACTCTCCACAACCATTACCCGTCTGTCAGCCGAGATCCAATCAAGCCATGGTTCAGGAAAAATGATATTTTCTGTCATGTCCATTAGTTTTTCATCTCAACTTCGAAGCCCATAGACACACGAAACCCCACGGTCTCTCGATGAGTCTTGTGACTGTATCCGATCTCCGGGAATTGAATCGTCAGGGAAACCCGCCTTTCCAAAGTTAATTAACTACTTGTTCAACTAGGCCAAATGAGAAAAGGCCGATGCTTACTTAAGAAAAGTATTCTTGTTGGTTATTTCCAGCTCGCCGGTTTCCGATATGTTGCGGCACACTTTGGGCAGTATCCGACAGCCATTGTGTCGAGATAACTGACTCTATGGAACACTGCGGCGCGAGGGCGTGACGGATCGGGTAGTTTATCGAGTCTCCGTGCACCTATACGAGATCGCATCAACAGCAACGGGATGAAACGCAGCTTGTAAGAGACGCAAAGCGGATAGTTGGAAAAAAGTCTGCACGGAGTTGAGGTGATCAAGTTGGGTGCCTTGCATGCATTTCAGAATTTAACAAAGAGTTCAACTGTAACCTAACCACGACACAATACTTTTCCCTCGCATCAGTCCATCGCGGCTTACTAGTTGATCAAAGCTCACACATGTGCAGTTGTTCAAGAAAACGTGCGAAGGTTGTTTCTATGCTTTAAGCACCCTGTAGAGCCAGTCTATCTACTCGCGCCAAGATATGTATACTTGAGTTTGAGAAATCTATGCACTTGGCATGCGGTCTTGAAGCCAGTTCTCGTTTTCTATCCGTATAGATCTTTGACCCCATTTAATAGTGAGATATGCCCCGATTGCACCCCAAACTGACGGAACAGCCCAGCCCAGTGTATAGCCCACCTCGACCGGTAACGTCCATGCTAAAGCGATGAGAATGATACTAAGAATGGATCCGGTTATTGCCCAGGCCCAGAGCATCTCGCACAACATCTTCCGAAAGCGCGGCGATGCGTTGTATCTAGCCAATGCTGCTTCGCGGTATACCTTCCCAGCTCCACCATCACAGGCCGTGATATCCTCCATGATGGTGAATGTAAGCGGCGGATAGCGATCCCCAATCACGTGCGAGCTCAGTCGATGCCATCGAAGGTGCCAACCGAGGTGGTACGCAATTCCAGTCCACATCATATACACCGTGACCATGAGTATACCGACAGGCATAATGATACTGAGGCCGCGCATCATCGGGGGATCGGGTATGCTGAAGCCAATCATAAGGGCCGTCATAAAGAAGTACGGTGGGCCGAGAACGAGATGTACCGTATCGAAACTCCATCGCCCCGCACCTTTGAGCGGTCGGTAGGTGTCTCTTTTTAGAGCAAGTCGAAGACCTCGCAGCCCGTACTCGCCTCCCGAGATGAATCCGAACATTGCGGTGATGATAGCGAACATGGCACCAGGACGAAGGTCGGTAAGGTTGGAAATAGTGAAGTAGAAGATGATCGGGATGAGCGTGCACTCGGTCAATATTAGGAACCAGAACAGCGAGATCGTGAGCTTATGTTCGCGCAAGTTGTACGGGAGAGGCGGTGGCCCTTGAGCGGCTTCTTCGGCGGAATCGTCTGGGGTCTCATGTTTGCCGGGCATGGAAGGGGTGCTTGCCGTGGAAGACATTGTAATATCCTCAGTAGCCATTATTTTGTTCCAATGTCTCGACGTGCGCTTTAAACACTGTCGATTGAGCTGGCTTGCATAACCTTAAAAATAAGCTTATTTCCGAGAATGACACAAGGGGGAAAAAGCACTGGTGCACCAAACGTGGCGGGGTCACGTCTTTTGATTCAAATGTCAATAGCGAAATAGTATACGTCAGTGGCAATTACAGTGAGACTGCCAAGTGATAGGCAGACGTAATTTGGCTCGACTGTCGTCAGAACCTCCGAGGATGGGCTGTGTGGTCTGAGAGTCGAGGTTGGGGGCAAAATTCCGCAGAATCTGGCAATGATCTTAGGAAGGCTATGCTAATTAAGCGGGGATTATAGTGAATGATGATGCTATTTTTGCTTGGCACTACCGCTGATAAGAATTGCCAAGCCTGGTTGCGGTATCAAAACAAGATTAGTACATACAGGGGTTATCAGAAGTAAGCGAAGAGAGAAAACGGTGATTGCGCGTCCAACCCTTTACCAGAACATAAGTAAACTACTTATCTATATCACCAGCTATCCCATTAGTTGAAATCTATCTCCATTTACCAAAGCAAGTTTGAGGCATGTTCAACACCTTTAGCTTGATCATTTTCTCAGCATGATTGATGTTAATTGACCTCAATTCCTCTGTAACCGTCTGGAACAACCCTGTGTCATGATCCCTCACGTGTTCAATTAAGCACCGCGACGCAGCGACACGGCACCGAGAACCATCTCAACATTCCTTATATGACGGCCGATCGATATATCGCGCTGCGGAGCGACCGAGTCTGATTGATCGATAACGAAGCCAAAGCTGTTCCAAATTGTCAGTTCTTAGGATTTGGACACAAGCAGGCTTCCATTGTCTACCCACCGTCCTAAGGAGAAATGCATAATGGCATCAACTAGCGCGACGATCGTGCCGATGACCAGCTGGTAGAATCCATCCAGCTTTCTAGGAGACAAAGCAGATTCGCCAAATTCGATAAGGTTCGTGTAACTTGTCAAATGTGCAGCTTTCGTTGGATTAGGAACACCACGCAGCCCTGTCCCCCAGGCCAGTCCAAGGATATAGGCAAGGGCAAGAAGAAGAAGATCTACTGGACTCTGCCCGCGAATAAGGCCAATGAGTCGTGGGACAACCTCATTACTGAGACTAGTACTCCTAGGGACAAGATTTCCCTCGCAAAGCTATAAGGTCTAGGCCCACTGAACTCCTCGTGTTTTCTGGGTCCGTAGAAAAATGGCGAAGACGGTATGAACCAAGAATTCTACGACACAAACTACTGGTCCAACGCTCCCAGAATCAAGGACTTCAAGGCCGAAGTCATCATTAAGCCCAAGACCGTCCTTAACAAAGCCCTCGGCGATGCAAAGCCTCTGGTCAATCAGCTCGCGGCCTCGTTGTTTGAGATTCAGGCCATGTAGGGGGAGACTAATCTAGAAGATATCGTTGACTCAGTCAGCCTGGCCATTCTGCCGATGCAAGAGTCCCTCGAATACATGGAAACCGTAGTGGAGATGGGCAAGGAGTTGAAACAAGCCGCCAAAAAGACTTCCATCCTCAACCTTTTATCTGCCATTTTTGCCCTCTTCTCATTCGGTAACCCAACTCTAGCTGGCGTTGGGCTCACCTCTCTTAAACGCGCCTTTGTCATCATCGGTGAAAGTACGAGCATCGGGTTGGGGACCTGCGATATGGTCAAGACTCCAGGCGCGATTCCACTTGACATATTTGACATTGTGAGGGGTGCCAAGGGTATTCACGACGTTGGCAACGTCCGCAAGGCAGCCAAGGCTCGTCATTCCATGTCCAAGGTGAATATAGCGCAGTAGTGCGAGAGCCGCCGAATGCTTGGAATGGATCAGGTGAGTCGTGGAAAAGAGGGCCAGAGTAGGAATACCTGCACTCGATATGCATAAGGGGATGTCGATCCAATCAAGATCACTATATACTACATTGTTATAAGATCCCTTAGAGTTCAGTCCAAGGTTATGTGATTTCCAGCATTATCATAAAATTTAACAAAGGTTATAGCATACATGACCCTTCATTCTAAGATGAGCTGAGAGATGGCCTCCGTTAAACATATTAATTGTCTGTCACTCACTCACTTATCCACAACTATTGCAGGAATATCAAAACACAGGGCATTCGTTTACTTGTTCCAGAATTTAGCTAGCCATCAAACCCGGGAAGTAACCTTTTAAACTAGCATCTAAAAGCTTTATACCCACAGGTTTAACCAGGTAATTATCAGCCCCAGCAGCACTCGCTGCCTCTCTGTCCATCTGGCTATCTTGCCCAGTCACAATAAATAAAATCGATTTACTCCCGCTTCTTTTCTCCAATGATCGTATTTGTTGCGTGGCACTGATGCCGTCGCATACAGGCATTTGCAGGTCCATAAGGATCAACTCGATTGGAGGACCTTGGCCAGCAGCCGAAAGTTCTTGTTGCTCTGTGAATATCTCGACAGCCTGCCGACCGTCAATTGCACTTTTATAAGGCAATCCTCGCTTCTTGCAGTACATTTGTAGGATGCGAAGGTTGACGACGTTGTCGTCGACAATGAGCGCCATGGGCTTCGCGGAATTTGTAGAAGTTTTCAAGGGCCTGCTTGGAAGCTTCACTGTTTCATCAGCTCGAGATATCAGTGATGCCGTCGCATTCGAGACCGATTCGTTTGGATTTTCAAGCATCTTGTCCATTCCTACCTGGGGAGCGGGTGAACCATCCATGGACCCGTACCCTTCATCTGAGCTCGAGTTGCGATCGCTCCCAGAGGATTTATGCGAAAGGGTTGGTTTGGCACTGCCAAAGTCCGAACTCAAAGGAACGCACAGCATCTGGAGGAATCTCTCTGGAGCGCTGTACATGGCCGCAAAGAGCTCATCGGCTTTTTGGAGGGCACGTTCAAGTGTTAATGTTGAAAAAGGGCCGTTGACAAAGACGACGTTTGAAGTTGATTGAGGAAGTTCTGTATCTTCTGAGTATGGGATGAGACAGATGGCGACTTGGTTTCGTGGCAGTCTCGACAGATATTCGCGACGATGATCCAAGTCGCGATGATAGTCAATGATATATAAAGCATCTTGTGGGGCGTCCGAACGGGTGAACCCTCTCTGGGTCAGAAATTCAGCCATGTTTGAAGATAGTTGTCTGTCAGGCGAGCTAGAGGCTAGCTGGCGAAATTTCAACGGCAGATGCTTGGGCTGTGACACTGTTTGTGACAGCTCAGGTGAACTTGTGCAACGGATATCTCGGAAGGTTGCCCTGAAATGAGAGCCGCAGTTGATCTCCGACGATACTAACTCAACAGATCCATGAAGCAGGGCTGAGAACTTGGTGGCAAGAGTCAACCCCAAGCCAGCACCTGTTGAGTGTTCGCCAACTTTCTCATATAGCTCAAAGATACGTTCCTGGTCCTCTGGATTGATACCACAGCCAGTGTCTGTGACATCGCATACAAGCGTTTTGGTGTCTTGTTTGTAGGACAATGTGACCGTCACCAGACCTTCTGGGGTATTCTGGATGGCATTGACGACAAGCGGCATGACACTGTCACGAAAGAGGTTGAGGTCAATTCGAATACCATCGCAGTCCGCAGGCATGTCGTGGCGGAAGAAGATTGAGGGTTTTTTGCGCATATCTCTCAAACTTCCCTCTGATGTTCCCTTGACAAGCGCCGTCTCGAGGGAATCAAGATCATGGGTGGCATATTGTCGTTCGGCGGCAGCGATATCAGCCCATCTGTTAAGGGTAATCATGCTATTGACAGTCGACATGAGCTCTCGACCCGCCGTTGATATGGTATCCAGGTAAACAGAAGACTTTCCAAGCTCGGCGAGGGGCTTCATCAGCGCCACAACCTCTGGCGGTAAAGTTGCACTTCCAGACGATGTTGTCAATGCCTTGAGGTCTTCTGTAAGGAGTTCCGCAGCGCCGAGAATGCCGTGGATCGGGGTTCGGAGTTGATGAGATACCCCACGAAGAAACTTTTCCTTTGTTCTCATTACTTCCGATAAAAGACGCTTCTGCCATCTTTGGGAGAGCAAGGTCGCGCATGTCTGCACGAACCAAGAATCGACATCATCAAATATCCGTCGGAAGTCCTTGGTGGCCACAACAAGTACAGATGGGCCGAGTTTACTCTCGCATTGTGCAGAGATGAATCGAACCACCCTATCCTTTGGCGGGTCGCTGTGGTTCGAGTTGATGATGAAGTCGTCGATATACTCCGTATCCTCCCATAATCCATGCTTCAAATCTGATGCTGCTACTGGATATGGTACGTTCAGGCCAAATAGATCTGTATCCAGAGGCTGTAGGCTGATGGACTCATCCGGGTAGGCCGTCCTCAATATTTTTACAACTGCCTCTTGAACATCATCAGCATCAGACTCCTCTTGAGCTGACGCTATAAGCTCAGCCAATCTGTGGCGCTCTCGTTGACGTCTGGCTCGTGTACATTGTACCATGTCGGCGACAATCCAGTCAGCGAGACGGGCAAGTGCTTGTTGCTGCTGTTTAGATAACGGTTCTTGAGCGGATGTTGAAGCTACGCAGAGTGTTCCCAGTCCGACGGATTCGCCCGTTTCGTGTTGAATTCGCAGGGGAACGCCGGCGTACGCTGTAAATCCAGCGTACTCAGCGTATGGTGATCCTCGAAATCTCCAGTCATTAAGCAAATTCGGGAGGAGGAAGACGCTCTGTAATTAAAGGAATCAGCAAGCAATTCTGGACGATAATTGGTAGCCATAGTCATACACCAGGTGGTTGAATAACAGTATGTGCGCAAAGGCTCTCACCACGAGGAAGAATTCCGAGCTCAACGCCTACGGAGGCCAGACGGATGTAGACATTGACGTCGAGTATGCCTACAACGGCATATTCCCACCCTATGGATTCTTGTGCAAGACATGCTTTTTGTTGGAGCCCCATGAGGAATTCGGACTCATTCTCAAAATTCCTCGAGTAGTACCATAGCATAGACAGCCTTAATCGCTCGTTTTTGTCCAGGCGCGGTAACAAGTATGGAACGGAGGGGGCTGTAGGCTCGTTCGGAACCGATGCAGGTGCATAGGGGTCGGTCTTCGGAGGATAAGATGATTCGGCATCTTGAGTCCAGGACTCTACCGGAGTGGTGAAAATGCTGGCATCGAAGATGGGGCCAATGGCCTTGGGGCGAGGTGGCAGGCTCTGCTGGTCTGGTGATAGTGATAGTAGAGCAGCGTCTGCCTTGGGGAAGAACATTTAGATTGGTGATTAGTTGATGAATGTCAGCCTCTGGAAAAGTGACGATAAGGGAAGGGCGTCGTCGATCGGAATTGGCGGAGGATGATGGGCGAGTGGAGTGGAGGAAAAGAGCGGGAGGGAGAGGGAGAGGGGAGAGGGAGGGGAGAGGGGAATTTGTTCTTGGATGAAAACATGTAAGTTGTTGCTCAGGCCCCCAAGCACTACCAAAGACCGGTCTAGACCGGTCCAGACCCGGCTACAGGGTAAGGGCAGTCAATGGATAATAAAGGGCACTACTGATACACTAGCCACAATTGGTCAGTCTCAATGATAGGCTTCAAGGAAAAAGTGAATCCGCTGTTTTAGAATTATTTCGCTGTGGCAAAGGTACCGGCACAAGTGGCGAAATTGCCCTTTATTACCCTGGGGGGTTGTACACTAGCCATACAGATTTGCAGCTGGTCACTCTTCAAGAATATTTTTGCCACAGTAGCATGATTCAGCCCCAGGGTCGGTAATGTGCATATATCAGCCACAAGATTGTATTATTTTTCCACAAGTAGCTCTACACGCATCGACGGTTAACTATATGCTATCTGACTGAAGTTTCCTTGACATCGGAATATATAGACAAAAACGGGGAATTCAACTCGCCTGACCTCTGCGGGCTGTATTTGTATGGTTAAAACAGGTGATCCGTGATCGACATGTTCATGCAGTCTATGCCCACCTGCGGCTTTTTCCTGGCTGTCAGTAAAATCTGCGATTCGCTGACTTGTCGTTACTGATTTTAGACTTGCCTGGAGTTTGTTTAACTAGGGTTACAACCCCCAGGGGTTTGAATGGTCTAGACCGGTACACCAGCCACAAGTCATGCCTATTGGCGACTGTCGAGAGCGGCCTCCGACGTGAGACAACGAATCAAATTCAATATCAAAATTCCGCGATGGCGAATATACGGGCGGAAGATGCGGAAGATGCCTCTCAAATCCTTGGGGGTTGTATTATACCAACCAATCAGTGCACACTAGATGATATATATATCCAGATTATTCCCGACCGATCTGCAAGTGATTTGAAGATCTCTTTAGAGCGCGGGATAGCTGGGGATCGTGATTATCTAATGTTTAAAGGTGTACCTGGACGGGCCCCGGTGCATCTAAAGTCCGCTCTCCTCTAGGTACCGAATTCGGCTTAGTCCACTGGCCGACGAGATCAAAGGCACATTCTTTGTACACGTAAATCTGCGTAGATAGAGGTCCGTTGGTCATGCAGCTTGCTAATCTTGACCTTATTCAACTCAAGCTCATATTTATCCTGCTAATACTTCGAATGTGACTCCTCGCCCTGAAGGGATATCAACAGTAACTCTAGCGAATCACGTGACCACAGCAGCTCAGTGCAAGAAGCGCAAGACCTCTTCAGCGTAACCAGGGCATAGAAATAAGAGCTTATTTTGGCAGATCAATCAGTGCACTGTGGCCGGTGCAGGTACGGACATCAAGACCCTGACAAAAGATGCGGTCTAAACTGAATAAGTTACATACCTTTAGATCAAAAACTGTAACCCTAGTGCGTAGATACTATGCCACGTGGTGAAGCGGCAACCTCGCGGAACACCTCAAAATAGCCGTTCATGTGAGTCATCCATACCCAGTCAACCAATGAAGGTCTTTAGCGGGTAGAAGCATGATTCGGCATCTTAAGTCTATAACTCGCATGGAGTAGTAAAGTTATTGGCATCGAAGTTGGGGCTAATAGCCTTCAGTCGAGGGGGGACACTGCTGATCTGGCGATGGCGATAGCAGAGCAGCGTCTGCCTTAGGGAAGAAGAATATTTAATTTAGCGGTGACTAGATCATCGTGAGGCTGTGGAAAACACTTGACAGGGGGTGATCGTTGATCGGCAAAAAGGCGGAGGATGATCGTTAGTGGAAGAGGAGAAGACAGGGGCTATCGCAATTTTACTTCGGCTAACAATAACATTCCGTCATAATTGTAGCGCTAGGACACTAAAATTGGAAACGCCTCCAGGGTAAGGGCAAGAAAAGCAATATGGATGTTCATACATGAATGTGTTCCTGCAGCGGAAGCAGATCCTGCATGGTATGAAGTGATAGATGCAGTAGCTTATCGCCTGACTCCGGTTCTTCCACAATAGTTCGAAAAAAGGACCCACGGACTGGGTACTAAGTGTTGGCACAACAAGCCAAACTCAATCGATTTTGATGAACTGTTCATGCGTTGTCACATCTCCATCATGAAAGTCATCGGAATGACTCAGTCACCATGATGTGTAAACTCCTGAGCTGAAACGACGACGACTGCTGAATTGAGAAACTCAAAAAGACCTTAGATCGAACATAAAAATGTTGAAGCCCTATTTTTTAATTACTAAAATTAGTGATGGTACGCACCCACAAAGATATCCTTGTTTTATTTATTCTAGTTGTCGGCCAGCGTCCGATCATTAACTTGAAGTGATTTCTGTGTCAACATTGTCAACATAGCTTGAAAAAGTGACGAAGATAAAGCATTGAGAAGATATACAACCGGCAACTCAGTTAGTGGCGTTGCCACCGCGTAAAGCGGCAATTCCGCCAAATCGCTGAGAATAGGCAGTATGTGAGTCATTCATACTCGATCAACCAATCGATAAAAGCCTAAACTATAATGAAACATACTATTCGCATGCCAACTCATGGGAATGGATACGATCGTGTACTATATGCATGCCACATCAGAGGATGCCACTTGTGTGGGGCCTCACCGCCATAACCCAACCCCTTGCTCCGATCTTTTCATTTTTCAGGCGTCAACGCCAATCATTTTCTTCATATACTAGTAGCTGCTCAAATCTTATTAATCTCCATCCTATCACCAAGTTTCGACAAGAGACACTGTCTCAGAAAAGCATGCGCCTCATCCACACCAAAACCTTCCAACTGGAAGAATTCTACGGCGAAACCCCCGAATATGCCATTTTATCACACACCTGGGCCCACGATGAGGCCACATACCAAGACTGGCAAGGAAACCTCGAGCTATTCCAACTCAAGAAGGGCCATCAGAAGATTCGCCGGGCATGTGAACAAGCTCGAAAGGATGGTATCACATATCTGTGGTGCGACACCAACTGCATCGACAAGAGCAGCTCTTCTGAGGTTTCCGAAGCCATCAACTCCATGTTTACTTGGTACAAAAATTCCGCCGTCTGTTACGCCTACCTCGACGATGTCCAGCCCATCGCTAACGATGCGTTCGATCCGATGCAACATTTCCGCAAGGCTCGCTGGTTCACCAGGGGATGGACGCTACCGGAGCTTCTCGCCCCGACTTCAGTGGTATTCTTCGCCCAAGACTGGACGAGTATCGGTACACGAGTAACACTTCGCAACGCCATATCCTTCATCACAAAGATCGATCAGAAATATCTCGACTGTACCTTCTACAAAGCCAGTGCTGGTGAACGCATGTCCTGGTTATCACGAAGAGAAACAACTCGGATTGAGGATATCGCCTACTGCATGTTAGGCATCTTTGATGTCAACATGCAAGTTGTATATGGAGAAGGAGAAAGAGCATTTGTTCGACTACAAGAGGAGATCATCCGTGTTTCCAACGACCAAACCCTCTTTTGCTGGGAATGGGACGATCGCTATGTCCCTGATACTTGGGCTAGCATCCTTTCTCCATCACCCAAGACATTCGTTGATTCGAGCGTATACTCTGAGTGGCCTGTCCACGAAGCCAACACTTACTCCATGACCAACGCCGGGTTGTCGATCAAGCTACCCGTTATGAACACCATCTGTGAATCAGTCGAGCAATGGCTGGTTCTTCTCAATGCTCGACGAGAGTCCGCAATGGATCAACAAGTCGCGTTACTCGTCAACAGACTACCAGGAAAAGACCGATGCACCAGAAGTCGAGTACCAGCCTGCCCAGTACCTGTTTTGACAGTCTTCCAACCCAAAGAGCAAAACATGTACATCGCCGGCAGTAGAGAGCGCTACGGTATGAAGCAGAGGTTCGAGAGCTTTGGCAACTTTGAGGTTCTCGTCACTCTCGACAGTGGTGAGATCTCATACGATAGCATCACTTCATTCCCCAAACTGGAGTCTGGAACTCTAAGTCTGCAATCTTGGGACCAGGCTGGCCACTACGGACGAGTCTTTGCTATCCAAGGCATGCAAACCTTGAAGAAGAGCGACAAGCGTGCCTCAGTCTTTATCTGCACTGTCGTATTCGGACTCAAAGTACGAGGCTCACAGACGGAGTGGTGCTGTAAGATCCGCAACGTCAAAGACTCCCAAGGTGGGTCAATCACGCCAGAACAAGCGGTCCGTGAGGATGAGGAAGAAATCCGAAGAGAATTCGCCAAGACCGGTGCTTTCGAATCCATCTTCTCAAAAGAAAGGGATGGCACGATAGATACTGTCAGAAAGCCAGAGTTTGACCTCTTGACTTCTGTGACTATGAGCGCTGGGGTCAAGACAAACTTGTCCCCTATGTTAGCGGTGGCGCATATGCAACTCGCGCGTATCGTGAGGGCGGCTGAAGTGGCGCCTTGGGATGAGGGATATAGGTCCAGAGGTGAGGAGGTTCATGATGAACAGGATAAGGCGAGCGAGGCTTCTAAAAAGGAAAATGCTAAACCGCCTAAGCCGCCCAAGCCGTTTAAACTGGGAGAGGACTTTAAACAGAAATCCGATGCTCTGGATAGGTGGTTGAGTGCGTTAGAATAACCGGGGGCATTATAAACTTAGAATATTACAACACTAAAAACACCAGATAGCAACATTTATAGATAAACGATATCCATGACTAAACTTATACACCTACTTCAACTTTATAACAGTCTTTTTGGGACCGAGGTCCATAAAGTCCATCCCCTCGATAGCCAGCCTGTTCAAAGTGATAGCTGTCTGCCTCTCTTCAACCTTTACTGCCTTGTCTCCACGTAGAACTACTAGGAATACCCGTTGATTCACCAACCCATTTCCAAGCACCCTCCCCTTGAGTCTTGCTGCGACCAAGCAGCGGTACTTACCCGAAGGCAAGGTACTGTTGTGCTTAAAGTTCCTCTCCGTAACACATCCTATGGCCCGATCCGTTCCTGGTATTATCACCTCACTGAAAGGCTCGGTGCGTATGTCCAGAGTGACTGTCCAACCCTCAAGAGTGACCTCCTTTTCATCGATGGAAATCATTTGCACAATCAAGTCACCATTCTCCGTCGCTGTGTCGCTTAAATCGGGTGGGTATTGAACTGTTCCAGCCCAACCAGCCCAGCTCCAACTTGGGAAGGACGATCGTCGTTTAGGTTGGACAGTGTGGTCGTGAATCCAAGCAATTGACTGAGGGAATTCTTTGAGGGGCATACCCCATTCAAAACCCTTTGGATAAACTGGCATGCCAAATCGCATAAGACCACCTTGGAAAGCGTTGAGAGAGTCTCCTTCGTTAGTAAGAGCGCGCGAGGTATACGTGGTGACAGCCGAGATGAAAAGTGATGGGGTCCGATCGAGAAAGTCTGTGTTTGTTTTCTGGAATTTCCTGTCAGTATTCTGGCTTCCAAATCACCATGATGACTAACCTCCACGTAGCCGGCTTTGAATTTACCACCCGAAACGCGTGTCCATGTTAGATCAGTGGCAGGATCGCATGCCTCAGCATGATCACTCGGACCTAAGGTCTCGTTGCATTGAAGAAGATACTGAGTTTCTGTAAGGAATAGTTTGCGAGTTGAGAGGACATCCTCCTGCCAAGTCCAAGCTCGACCTTGCCAGACAGACGAGCGGATCTCAGTCATGATTTGCGGAGGAACTACCAAGAGGGTATTTCCGTCGATTGTCTCTTGTGTGGATCGTACTCGAGGTCGTGATACACCAGGGATACCATAGTCAGACCTAGGGCCAGCTACAGCAAAGATCGTTATTGTTGCACAGTAGTAGATTAAATGCATCAGTTGAAGTTGCTTTGCTTTGTTGGCAGCTTGTTCAGGCGTGGGATTGGGGGTTTGATCGATGCAGAGAGCGTCAACCTAAAATAGTTAGCGACAATCTTGAATATCGAGAACATTTCTTACCCATAAGTAGCGCTTTCCAAGCTTCTTTGTCATAGTGATGGCATCTTCGATAGTCTGCGGGAGTGTTCCGGCTTCAAGAGCGCCTGGAGCGGGATGGATGCCACCCCACACGTAACTGAGAGCCAGATAATCGCAATCTTTAGGGCATTGGACCACTGTTCGAGAAGTAACATCGAGCATTCGGGTAGCAAGTAAGCCGTTGTCGAACTTGGGCTTGCAAAGGTCAGAGTGGTGTGTCCGACAATGCTCAAGACCCCTCTTAATGTGATCAAAATCGATCATCTCCTCGATAAGCCTTGCATTGTAGGAGCTGTTGAGAGATGGTGTGGAAGCAGGTTGCATTGCAATTGCTTCGCCTGTCATCATAGCCGCCCTTAATTGCTGGCCACTGTTGAAAAAGCTGGGTCCAGACATATCAAGTCCTGGGGTTGAGAGCCCAAACCAGATTGCAAACTTTGGCTTGTCAGATTTGGGAACTCCTTCCCAGTGATCTTGCCGAATGTACCATCGGAAAGGAGTCAGCGCTAACACAGTCGTATCATGTTCAGGAGACGGTCGAGGAATGATTCGATAGATGAGCCGACATAATGGACATGAAGGTGTCATCTGAAAGTTGGAGAGCAGGCCAAAGCGCATCCTATATCGATCTTGTGCATTGACGTGGTTGGTGTACTCGGAGGTTTCCAATTCACCCTTTTGGCTTTCATCCAAAGGCTCTGCTTCTTTGAACGCGCGAATGATGTCGAAATCGGCACATCGTTGACACAGACTGCTGGGACTCTGACGTAATTGTTCTAAGAGACGCTCATCTTTCTTCGCCCAAGTGTCGGTGGTGTTGCTCACGCCGACGGGAAGCGCCTGTTTGGCCTCGAGGGCTTGGATCGAGGGACATGGCTTATCGATCGGCTCTAAGGTGCGGCAAAAAACGCAGAGTCTAGAATTAATGATGGACATCGCAAAAGAAAAAAAACGAGTCAAGAGCTCAGATGTGGAAACTAGAGTTTACTCTATGTCAGGTTTGGGAAATGTTTAACTGCAGTTGAGCTGTAAGAAGTAAGCAAACATCTTCTTTCAGTGGCGGGGTTGAGCATCAGCGGCAAATGAGAGCATGTTATTGGGCATTGGGTCTTGGATGGGCTTGATAGAGCAGAATCTTGGCTCTGTTAATCAGTGAGTGACTGAATTCCTCAATTAACAAGTTAAGTAAGAAATCAAACTACTTACCCATAGATAAAAGGAAGACTTGCGAAATTGAATGGTCATCAAACTCGTTCTTTGCCTAATCCTAGAGACTAGAATTGACGCATGTAACTAGAGCTTGGGTACCACGTGATGGCGTCACGTGCACCGACACCGAGGGGGAACTTCGGGTGTGCAACACCGAGCCGAGCGAGTTTTGGACTTGGGATCCATTTCACGATGGCCTCATTTTTGGCACTTTCTCCGGTTACCGTTATGTAATACTTAAAGCATACACGTTCTTACAATGACGCGACTATGTGAAATGGTGCTTTGAAACAATAGTTTAGCATCTTGTCTCGCTATTTATTCTTAAAATTACATTTCTTTCTATACAGCTTTTAAGACTCGATTCTAATAAAGAATTCCTGCTCATCCGCCTTTGCTTCAACTGCCGCCCGGCGAACGAGGTCATCCGCGACAGCTAGTCTCAGCTTCTCAGCCGTACTTGGTGCGTTCAGCACCAACGGCTCTGTGACATTATTTGCCGCTCGAGCAGCCTTGACCGCTTCTCGAAGGGCGAAGAAAACGGTCGATCCGAGGAATAGTGGAGGCTCTCCGGTACCCTTACTGCTCTGGATAGAGCCCAGCTTGGACCAGTTGATGGGCTTGCCTTCGGAGTCGTGTTGTAATGTGGTGACGTTAAACACCTGGGGGATATCGGAGAAACCTGGTGTGGTGGTTAGTAATGATGTATCGGTATCTAAAGGCTTGAAATGACTTACCAGGGATCTTGTAGGTTCCAGGTCCCTTGGTGAAGATCTCTCCCGACTTCATCCACAAGGACTCCTCCATCGTAAAGAGACCTTGACCTTGAACGAAAGCGCCCTCAATCTGACCATAATCCATGGCTGGGTTGATCGAACGTCCGATATCCTGGATTTGTCAGTCATGGAATCACGAAGAAGTACTCTCTGTGTACTCACCATCATAAGATCGGCTCGTAGGACTGTTGAGTCTCCAGTCAGAGTATCCAATTCCACTTCAGAAATAGCCACTCCTTGAGTAAAGTAGTAGTACCTGAAAACACATGTTAGTAACGTCATATCACCGGAGTAGAGCGCAAGGACTTACATTGGCAGGGGATCCTTCCAATTACCCCATTCATAACCAATGCGAGGCATCTTCCAGAAACCGTTTGCAGCCAAGTTGACTCTGTCCCGGTAGGCAGCATGTACGATCTTGGACAAAGGCGCATCCTTTCCATACTTCTCACGGTATGGTGCGAGACGGGCGTTGATCTGGTCACATGCATTCTTCACAGCCTGTCCGTTGATATCACTTCCAGAAGAAGCGGCAGTTGGTGAGGTATTGGCCACTTGATCCGATTGCGACTCTTTGTTGTAAATGTCGTCGACACTGACACCGAGCTCCTCAGCACAAACCTGTGTCATCTTGGTGTAGAGACCCTGACCCATTTCTGTTCCTCCGTGGTGGAGAAGCACAGAGCCGTCTTCGTAGATCTTGACATAGGCTGCTGCTTGGTTCAAGTGAAGAGCGGTGGCAAAGCTAAACGAGTCAGTATAATGCTGCTAGAAAAATGCGGAGATCCACTTACCTCAGACCGAACTTGGTAGGAATCCTGCAGATACCTCTCTTCTTGAAACGATTCTTCGAATTGAACTCCTTGATAGCAAGCTTCCTCTTCTCATAGTCAGAAGACACTGTCAATTGTTCAATCATCGTGGGGATGTGGAAGTCATCCGTGATCTCTTGAAGGAAGGGCGTTCTTTGACCAATCTCGTACAAGTTGCGAACCCGGAGATCATCAACGTCCATCTTCAGCGACTCTGCAACCTTGTTCATGATCGTTTCGGTGATGTACATTCCCTGAGGACCACCGAAGCCACGGAAGGCGGTGTTGCTAACGGTGTTGGTCTTGCAAACATGTCCGCGGATCCAGGCGTGAGGGATGTGGTAGCAGTTGTCGACATGGGTACAAGTACGGTCCCTGGTAAGTTTGTTAGCGTTTCTAAACATACGACCATGCTTCGACAGCAAACTTACATAACAGCACCACTCATATCCAAAGAGGCACCTGCATTGTTGTATATATCAATGTCAAGGACCTGAATTTTGCCATCAGAGTTGTAGCCAACCTTCCAGTGAGACTGGAAAGGATGTCGCTGACCACTGAAAGCAATGTCCTCATCACGGTTCAACATCATGCGCACAGGTCGCGATTCCTTCTTCGCTGCCAGAGCGAGATACATGGCATAAGGCGTTGTTCGCGATTCCTTACCACCGTAAGCTCCGCCCATGCGACGAACTCGCATGTTGACTCGACTCATTGGAACGCCCAAGACTTGAGCGACAAAGACTTGATTCTCCATGAGGTTCTGTGTTGAGATGTAAACCTCCATTGAACCGTCTTCCATATGGGGAATGGCGAGTGCCACGTTGGTTTCCAGGTAGAAATGCTCTTGACCGCCCATGCGAGTGACGCCCTCGATGACATGGTCGCATTTGCTGAGAGTCTCATCCAAAGATCCAGCAACCGCATCGCCCTTTCTTAACTCCTTACCATGCGTGTAGAAGCTCTTAGCTTTGATGGCTTCATCGATTGTGAGAATGGCAGGCAGGCGTTTGTAGGCAACCGTGACAGCATCAGCAGCTGCTCGGGCTTGGAGAGCCGACTCAGCATAGATCATACCGATCACTTGGCCGAAGTAATGGGATTTGCCATCGGCGAAGAGTAGCTCGTCAAGTACAACAGGACCCCAAGTGTTGGCCTCCTTTGAGATATCATTCTTATCGACATATCCAACAACGCCTGGCATCTCTAGCGCAGCTGAATAGTCGACGCTCAGAATCTCAGCGTGGGCCGCCTTGGACATGACTAGAGCACCGAACATCTCGTTATGCTGGCGAGGCATATCATCAACATATTCTGCCTCACCCGTGCAGTGCTTGACGGCTGAGAGATGAGGAATAGGTCGTCCAACTTCATTGGTTCCTCTGTTCTTCATGGAAGCTGTGAAGTTGTCACGGTTACCTGATGAGATGCCACGGTGGATTTCTTCAATAAGATCGGCGTCAACTGTGCCAAGTCCTAGGTCGTGAACAGCCTCGTGCCAGAAACGGAAGAACATGGAAATGGTCAAAACTAGTGACAAAGTTAGAAAATCGACTTTGAACGCATGCGAAGAATGAACTTACCCTTTCGGTAATGTGCCATACCACCAGGTACTCCGAATGGCAGATTGAATTGTTCCAAGAGTGCATCGATAGCGGCATCCAGTGTCGCTGTGTCAGACCACTTCTTACCCATGACAGCCTCTTGTGCTTTAGAGGCCATGACGGTAGTTGGAGCCATGCCTCCAACGGAAAAGGCCGCATCCTCAACAAGACCATTACTATCCAATCGGACTCTGAAGCCAGATGTGACAATAGCAATGTCATCATCCTTTCGCTTAGCCTGCTTGTATGCCTTTGTAATCTCTAGCTTCTCTTCATCAGGCAATGGAATGACGATCTCCGTGATAATACCATCCTCAGGAAGAGCTGTGGTTCTGTAGGATATGAACCAAGATGCGAGAGGGATCTCAAACGCTCCCAGCCTCTGTGATTCGATCTTGACCGTAGCGCCCGCTGCTAAGAGCACAGGCGCAGAGTCAGAGATAGGACTCGCTGTGGCAAGACTGCCAGCAAGACTAGCCACGTTACGAATCTGACGACCTGCAAAGTAACGAAGCTGTTTCCGAAGTGCTTCCAAAGGAGACGCTCGTCGACCGATCTTGGAAAACAAGACCTTGCACATCTCTTCAACCTTGGTCAAAGGGAAGTTTCCAGGGATGGAAATCTCCCTCATCGAATTGAGCTCTGCTTGTGACTTCTGCAAAGGATCGACATTATAAGCGTTCAACTCAACAATGTCGGCAGCAAAGACAGAGACCCTGTAACCTCTCTTCTTGAACCGCACTTCAATCTGAGTCTCACTCGCACCACCGACGATCTTCGCCTCGGGATATACCGCCTTCAAGTCGATGAGCTGTTTGAGAGTTGTCGGGCGGAACCAAAGCCTTCGGTCGTCTCCGTAGCAGATTGGTCGAGCTTCGTATTTTCGCAGCATTGGTGGAAAGATGGGCTCTGTCGAAGGATCGTATGGTAGGAAAGTCTCTCCGAATTCCGGCTCATCGGGTGACTTGGGTGGTGTAGCTGGAGTTTCTTGAGGTCTGGGTGCTGTGATTGGAGTCTCCATCTCCTTCGGGTTCGTCTCATCAACACCAGGGGCTGAGCCACAGCCTTTTTGATCAGGGTTATCCCGACAGCAGCCGCCGGGACGACCACAAGAGCCAGTCTTGTTGGCTTCACGCGCAACTGTGGCATAATCGTCGTCGAAATGCTTATCTGGTGTAATCTCCTTGCCGTTGATCTCGGCAATTGTTCCGTTGAGGTCTTCTGTGATGAACGTTCGTGCTGCTTCGAAAATGGGCTTGTAGCCAGTCTGAAGAAGACCTATTAGCGGGAAATAAAGGTTGATTGGATGCTGAATGGCTTACACATCGGCATAGGTTACCGTCGAGGTGACCCATCAACTCAACCTCGGAGTTTGTGAGATGGAACTTTCCGTCCCGGTAAGAGTTTCGGATCAATGCGTACAAACTCATGACAATTCCTGGGGTACAGAAACCACATTGTGTGCCACTGAATGTGTCAGCTCTCAACCTTCTCAATTATGCTCGTCCTTTAATGGGGTCGATGGGCGTAATCCATGTAAGCGCTGGCAAACTTACTGCATCTTTGCAATTCTTTCTTGTAGAGGGTGAGGACGTTTTACCGTACCCAATCCCTCCACTGTGATAAGACTCTTGCCATCAACACCAACAAGTGGGTATAGACATGCATTGACAGCAAGATGCCTAACTCTTCCACCAGCCTCAGCGGTCTGTAGCACCACAGTGCAAGCGCCGCAACCACCTTCGCCACATCCTAGCTTGGTTCCCTTCAAACTGTCTTGCGCTCTGATCCAGTCCAAAAGAACCCAGTCGGGATTGGGATTCTTGACTGTGACTCGTCGTCCGTTGACGTAGAATGTTATGTTGGAGGTTGTGTATGTGGTCTTGATCAGAGAGCCGAGAGACTCGTTGGCGGTCTTGGGCTTGCCTTCGCTCTCAGCGTCCGAGAGTGGTGGCGAAGGCAAAGCGTCTACTGTGCCCTTCATTGTGACGGTGAAATGTGACCTTGAAAGAAGTATAAAATGAGCAAAATGAAGATAAGGTCAACAGCAAACGTTTCACCGGATAATAGAGGAGGAAAATGGATGAAGGAGGACAAAGGTGGCAGATGGGAGGTAGAAAGAGTTCATCTAGAGGCGTATTCATTATCAAGCCATCCATCCACTAGGGCTAGATGTACTGTAGTTATCACGAACTTATCATCCCACCCTTGGCCACCTCCCCATCCTTGCTCCGAACTACTCCATGGATAATGCGGGGGCGGAGTTCGGGTGGAGAGGTTCTAGACACGAAGAGTTAGCTCGTTTGCCGTTTTGACGATAACACAGCCTCTTGTCTCCTCCCCCATTCTTGAGAGGTTCCCCCCAAAGCCGCGCATTCCCGGTATCTGGACGAGCTAGACGAGATCTGTATCTTTGCCCCTCTATCTTGGCGTACTGATAATTGATGGAACGTCGTAGCGCTAGGATGAGGGGTTCGACATGACCGGGACTTCTGTTTCATTCAAGAGTGGGAGATGCCGAAGAATCTCTCTTAGCCCACTTCTGCTGACCATTACAAATACGGCCAGTCTAGGCAAGTTTAATAGATTACCCCGCGTCTTCGCCTTTCTGAATGACGATCTACCTGCAGCAAGCATGAACATGCACTGCATTTGGGGTCTAAACGGGAAATACTCCAATGAAGCCATTGGATGACCCTAGGGAGCATCGTAAGCGAGCGCATCTTTAGAATTCGCTAATTCCTCCATATATCCACTCTGGCGATGGCTTTGTCAAGGAAAGGAACGCGTCGGGACCAAGATGCGGGGGATACTCTCCGAACCAAATCCCTCAAGCTACCGTTGTGCCACAGAGTTTCTCTATCATCTTGGAGAGTTTTTATTCGCCCAGATGTTCCATTTCTGATAACTTGCATTCAAGGCGTCTGCATTTGCGCACAGATCTTTCACCACGCGACTCCTCATGGTCTTAAGACGTCAAGGCCCCTCCAGAAAATCACGACAAGGTATTAGATCTGATCAATTTTGCCCCTAGAAAGAAATTACAAAGTAGAATGGCAAATTGAAAGGACTTGATCTTCTGGAAGGTACAACTGGAAGCGTTTGGCCGGCAGATCACTCACTGCTTTACCTTTCGGCTTGTGGCCAGACTCTGAAAAAGAAAGCTCCAGACCAGGAAATCAGGAAACTCATCCCGAAAAAAAAAAATTACCAAACGATGTAAATATGTAATTCGATGATATATGTAGGAGGGTTCGGTCTGCTGTTTTGTTGAAAACTAAACTGCTTCACTGCCCGGCACAAAAGTAATCCGAGGGCGCGGTGCAGTCTGGTAATGCAGCCGCCCTCTCATACTCTATCACCAGGAACTTTCTATTTCCTCGACAATAGCACCAAATGGGCCAGAATCATACATTGCCACTTTGACATCTGGCTTGTGTTCCTACAATTTGGATCGGACAGGATCTTGCCAATCAACCCAGGATGATTTGCTTGTCGCATGACCAATCTCGAGATCAACGGCTGCATTAGTTCACGCAGTTGGAGCACGCGTCCCAGGCCAGTCCTTACTGCTTGCTGTAACTAAAAGAATGTGCTGCGGCCAAGACATCGCCTCAAATCGCCATATGCACCATTCCTAATAGAACCAGGCAAGAGTGGGATGTCGTCAAAGAAGCGATAACCACAACCCGCTCGGTTTCGGGAGCGGCAACTGTTATATCTAATCATGCTTCCCGTCAGCTAGGACAACGATGAGAGTGTTTGGCTAGTCTCTACTCTAACTGCTCTTGCGACAGGTATGACGGTGTTGTCCCAGTTCATGAGAACATGGGCCTGGCATACAAAGGTAGCGCCATTCTTCATTGGTCTCTTCGCCACTTCTGGTCACCACGGAGGTCTTATCGATGGCAATATCGTCGTATTGATCGGCAGATCTTGATCCACATGAGGAGAGCTACGAAACAGGTGGCGAGCTATGATATATTGAAGGAAGATATCGCTATGTTAACAAAATTCATCTCCCAGGCGTTTCAGTATGGCAAGCTCATGGCATTAAAACCGGCATCTTGAGGACCTATGCCTCCGGATCAACCCCAAAGTCCCCCATTTGGATCTCTCCAGCAAGGTGTAAAATCTCCCCTGGTGACATAATAAGTCCTCCAGCATCCCCAAACAAGTCCCACGGCATAGAGTCTTCCATATAAGTAGACGTGTCTGCTAGGCTCATCTCTTCTACCGACAGCCCCGCGCTCACCCCTCCCTGTTCCTGCAAAGAAGAGCTATCTGGGGCAGAATCAGCCCGAAGATACGAATGCATTGCATGTTCTAGCCTCTGTAATTCTCTCTTTCTTAGTGGTGCTGCTGGGCTACCTCTGGAAATCATTATGTCAAAGATTCCGTGCGCGGTGGCGAGCCAGGTTTGATCGGGTACGAAGCCGGGTGATACGGCATCAATTACATAAAGCAGAAATGCGGAAGAGAAAACCGCTTCCATCTGGAAGGGGAGAAAAGAGTCTAAAATATTAGCTTAGATGTATAAGGTAGGGATTCGTCTTGACTCACCGAGTAAGTTGCTCTCGCCAAGAGTTCGTAGCGTCTTGAGGATACTGAGGGCCGATTGAACGCAGGATACCAGTAGAGAGCTAATTGGGCCGTCTGGGATAGATCTGTCAAGGTCGTCATGAGCCGCTCGTCTATGTAAGACGCACATGACCAATGGTCGAGTCGTCAGAACAACACACTACTTTAGTTAGCCAGACCCGAGCGGTTGGCGGACGCTAGACTTACGTGATGGTACGAGAGTAGTAGCCTTGTAACCATTTTTGAAGATCGAACATTTGTCCCTTGGAACCTGGTTTCGAGGAACGTGCCGATGTCTCTTGACACATCAGCGAGACTGTGGAGCATCGATTGCGTGTCCTTGACCAACGAGCTATCAAAATTCTTGTCCACTCCATACACGCCTGCAAATAATCAGCGGTTGGCCACTTACAATACGCCATTTTCTTACCTGTTAAGATTGTTGCTGTCAAACGCGACATCCGAACTTGTAATGTCAGCGCTAGGCCACGATGCGAGCTATCGATCTCAGAGGGTAATCTCGCTGTTATATCCTCGGGCCGTATTGAACTTGGTGCTCCGACCAGAGGACCGAATTCTTGGTCGATGATGTAGGTGATCCAGAAAATAGTGTTGCATCGCTTGGAATGCTCTTTGCCGACATTCTCTGGAGGCATGTATCGGTGCCATCCTTCGATGATTGAAATACGCAACCCTTGCCCAATCTAGAAAGTTTTAGCTCACATTCTCAGGCAGTACATCTTTCAACTTACAATTTGGTATGCCATCAGCCTAAGATCGACAGCCTGAAGGTACAAAGCCGCCAAGCAATGGGCCTGCACAGCAGACAAAGTATCTTTATTGCCATCCATCGGGATCATACTTGGGATCAGCGAAAGTGCTCTGGAAGCAAATCGAGTACCAGGAATTCCTTTTGAAGATGAGCTATTAAGAAAGGCCTCTCCAAAAGCGAGGACGAAGAGAAATTGGGAGAACCAGTATCTCGACCGCCTTGCCACAGCGAGAGGATCTGCGTAGAAGAGTTCTACGCTTCTTTGAAAGGACTCTTGATCGATGATTTCGCACAAGGAACCGAGGTGGTACTGAACAGTCGATAACAGATACAAGGCATATTCTTGCGAGGGAAGCCCCGAGACATCCGGCTGTTCCTGTAGTCCGATCGGTATCCAATTCAAGTCGATGGTTTCGAGATCCCAAGGATATACCGGCGGTTCCGGGTTGGGCATGGAATTGCCGATTAAAGCTAGAACGCGTCGACAGAAAGCCCAGGAAGAGGTCGGTCCCATATACCCTGGCAATTGATGAGATTTGACTTCATACATCGATAGGGAACTTACAGAACTTTCCGCCTGGATCACGAGCGTAAACCTCCCCGCTGTCGACCAACGGGTTGCGTTTGAACTCTGGCGAATTTACCTCGTTGTCATCTTCGTCATCAGCAGCTTGGGTGTGCGCCGTTTCGGCTTGTTATCTGTCAGCGCTCTTGAGTTGAGATGCGAGGAAGCTTCGGGCATACCATCGTCTACGTGTTCTTGAGTTATAGATGATCTCCCTTCTGAGCTCGCACCTACAGTTCTCGCCTCGGGAACGCTGCCGGGCTGTGTAGTCGAACCTCGCGATTGTGGTCTTTGACTGTTGGCCACCCGGCCGTCGCCGTATACTTGAGCTTCTAACGACTCGAGATAGCTATGATACAGTTAGGAGAGTGTGTTTCAGATGCTTCATTGTGGTTACCTGGATGGAACAGTCGTCCGTAGATCCTCAGGCCTAAAGTAGCATTCCCGCTTCCCTCTTTGGCATCGCATGCAAGGTATGGTGCCTGAGCACCGGACCTTCATATCGCGACATCGTGCACATCTGATAAACAGAGTCAGCTTGTTTGTCTCAATGCAAGTATTGAAGATGGCATACGCTCTGATACATCTCCGGTGGCTCATTGCATCTGACTCGCTACCGGGGCAATTGTGTCATAACTGAGGAGCAATCTCACGACCCCGCCGCCCGATGACGGAGATAAGGATGGCTTTCTTTGGCCCGAGGTCTCTTTATCCCCAGCTCTGGCTGTGATAGTTTGCGTACGAATTATACTACTCGCCCTGGTACTTTGTAATTTGTACTTTGAATGGACCAAGTGAGGAGATCTAAAAAAGTGCGGTTCTTCATTTGTCACCCAAACCAAACCAAGCCATTCCAAGACCGGCATGTCACGTGCCCGGCCCGGTCTGTCGATCTTTGCTGGTGGTCACTATCAGGGCTTGAAGGAATCCGAAACTGAATTATTTTTTCAAGAATTTAATTGAGGGCATGGATCATTTAATTGAAAAGCGTCGAAATTGGATTGCATTGAATTAGTTGAGTTTGATTGAGATACCTAAGAATAGGTCATCTTGAGGGTCACGTGACCTTCTACACCAGCTTCCGGGTAAGGTCAAAAAGATTGAAAGCTGCATCTTCATATTATCAAGAAGACCTAAGAGTCATCGCCAATGCTGAATCGGAGCTTGAAATAAGTCAGAACTCGTGTGCCCCAGCAAAGATGCTACTATCGTTTGTTCCAGTTCAGTCGCCCTACTAAAGGTCGGGTTGGGTGATGAATGACCTGAAGATGTAAAGCCACAGTTTAGAAAGCCCAGAAAGCCAAACGCCGTTTATGGACACCTATACACCCTTCCAGGCATTAATATGCTCAATCAATCATATCCCGTGCTTTCTCTATACCGTAGCAATGCCGCATTGATTGAAGCTTGTTACATAGCATGATCGGGTACGATTCCTGACTTGCCTCTTTGCATATTGAAGTGGAACTCAGGAGAATTGACATTCGAAAAAGCGATAAGTCTAATAACATCATTTGGCCCGGAAATAAAAGTCTTCACACAGATAGGGTATCCTGTCTAGAGAATGATAAACGAATGCTAGAATAATAAACAGTAATCCTTAAAGGTCAATGTTGTGAAGGGTGGCTTTAATGGGCTTATATCTAAAAAATCATGACCTCGCATACTGAGTTAGTGGAAAGCTTATTCAATAAGGTTGAGCTGTTCCTTGTTCAAGAAGACAGATATAAGCACATATTGTCAAAGACTTCCGGAGGATTTATCTCTTGCGAGTTTACTGAGAAAGCTCAGGTATCCCAGTACAAACATTTCGTGAATGGTCTCTTGAATTTGTAACTAGTCCTAATATATTAACAAGCTAATTGAAGAACAGTTTCCAACATTTACAACGATTGTTTGTTGAGGACTCGAAAGGACCTGTCATCACAACAGATACCCAGGCAGGACGTTTCTGACCGAAATTTGTCCTGGTATTGATGCTTTCGTATTCGTAGAATGCGCATAGATTCAAGCACATGAGGTGTTTGAATGCCCTCAATGCGAGTCAGCTTTGCCTAGATTACTAACGCAACCGACGACATGGGAAGGGCGCAGTTGTTCACGTAAATTACAGAAAGAAAGCCTAAGTCTCCTTTCATCTTGTATCTCTGGTTTTAACTAAAGTTAGTTGGTCCTTCAAATGGCCTTGGCGATGTTCCCATTCATGAATGAGGTCTTTCAGGGAGTATGACCGGAACAAGTTCCAGCAGGCAATTGTTATTCATGTATGAGTAAACCTCCCCTCTTATTTTTTAGCTCAATGTTTCTGATTCAGCCCCTCCCCATCAAGGTGCTTCGTGTAACCCCGGAGGACTTCGAGCATAACCTGATGGATAAACCTCCACCGCCGGGTCGCCGGGTAGCTCAGCCTTCGGCTCTGAAGAGTAAATTTGCTGTTGCTGGCTTTGAGAAACCACTGAAACGTCCGGGTCCTTTTTATATCGTCCTAATCTTCTCATGATCAACCATCCAACAGCACCAAGAAGTATAAGACCACCAATGATTCCACCAACAGCTGCACCTGCTATTTCGCCTTTGGACATTCTAGAGTAGGAATCCGGATCAGCATCTGAATTTGAGCTCTGATCTGTAGTCGTAGATGTATGAATGGGTTGCGTAGTGGACGTTTCCACTTGTGAAGAAGACGTGCTCGGTATCGTGGTAGAAGTCTGTAACGTGGTGGCGGTCGTGGTTTCGATTTTCGGGGCGGTGACATTGAAGTATTGTGTTCCAGCAATAGGAATCGGTTTAGGTTCATCATGATCAAGCAAAGCAAACCAGTAGACTGAGTCTTCGTTATTCTTCAACGAACCAACAACATCCCACTCTGCTTTCCACTCGGTGCGAGACGCTGTGCGCCTAGGTCAGCAAGGCTGGCACTTGAGATACGAGGAATATCCTACAGTCCAATAATTTTGGCTCACGTCTTGAACCTATCTGTTGCACCAAGACAAGCTCAACTTTGTCGAGATCAGTCTCCCAGAGGAGCTGGATCGTATCTCCGACTTTGTATCGTATATTTTCTTCCAAGCCGGCCTTACCGTCTACATCGGAGTTCCATTCCGGAGGTCGAAGGAATTTGGTCCTGCAAAAGGCGCGATTGGCGAATATGGAGACTATTAGAGTGAATGTCAGGCTGGCAAGCATGTTGGCGACGAATAACGTAAAGATTTAGAGAGCAATGGATTCTGGGACCTTCGCAGGTCAAAAGGACCGGTCAGTGAGTGTAGGATGTAAAGGAACAGTCGTGCTGGACAAGCTTATTTGTTTTGACTGATTCGTGAGCCCAAGCCAAGAACGATTTGACATGGGCTATTAATTAAACCAGGACCATCATCCCAGAATAGTATGTAGCTGATGATCGAAATAGGGTTAGTTGAGGCCCGAGCCGCAGACGAAAATACTAGGCCTATCAGTGGTGATCTGACTTTGCTCCCTCCACCATGGCACCACAAGGTCTTATACACCAGCATGGCGCCCAAAAGATCAGTCTTTTCCACGTCGATGAACTTTATACACCATATTTAAACAATTCTATACTACAAATGCTTCTGTATCATGTCAAGAATCGTGGGTGTTTGTTTGTTTCAGTGCGTTTCCTGATTTGCCTAGCTGCATATGCAGGCGTGACAGGGGACAACCAACAGCACAACAACCAACAACAGAGTCACATCAAAGAGGGTCAAAGGGCAAAGATTTTCCCTTGATTTCCAAGTCTAGAAGGTCGTAAGATGAAAGCTAAAAATTAAGTAGGAATTTTAATAAGCTAAATTTCTCAAAAGAGGCTCCAGACATAGCTAAGAAATTATAATCGTTTTAAAAAAATCTCTGGAACCCCTTGACCCATAAGAAATATCAACGCTCCATGCTGCCTATTTTCCAGGCGTGAATGACAATCTGTGCATAGAAAGAGCGCTGTTCTGCTTAATGAAAGTGCCTTATCCAGTTATATAAATAACTGGCTTTGCCTTACTTTTGGCTCATTGCCAGGAGACAGGTGCGCCCAATAACTTGGAATTAGCCTCGAGACCGCAACTATAATGCCAGGTAGTGAGTCGTGGCACATAAGGAACCTGTGCCTTTTACCAAAGTCGGCGTAGTCGGGATGTGAAGCTTATGTCGTGCAACCTACCTCGCCCCTATACAAATGCACAACAGATGTTAATGAGGGCAGCGCACTGACGGCGGATGTATACACAGAAGAACATAACAACATAAAAGTTTATAATTGTTTCTCAGTAATGGCTAGCTTAGAGGTAAGGAGCCAGGCATGTGAAGGGAAGGTCCGATAATTTATAACGAGCGTGGTGTGAGATAGGTAAAACCCCTTCTCCCAGATTATCCAAGAAAAATGACTTAGCCAGACTCAGCCTGCTTATCACAGCCTCCCTGCCTAAGGCTGCACTGCGCACCAGTAAAAACAGCTTCCTTGCAGTTAGTGAAAGAAGCCCGACGATCACGCCCATTCTTGACAAAGTCGATAACAAGGTTTCCTCCAACACCGTTGATATTGAGACGACCTCCGTCAACAGAACGGTTGATACCCTTCAGCTGACCTGTGGCGTACTCCTTGCAGGAACCTGGGAAGCCGTCGGACCTCTGAGTGGAGGCTCCGTCGACTGGGGAAATGGTGATCAGGCATTGGCGGCCGCAGGCTGGTGAGCCAGGAGTGCCGCCGCCAGGAGTTGAAGCGTCTTTGACCTCGAGGGATAGGGCGCTGCTGGCCAAGGCAGCGATCATGAGCATGGCGGTGGTTTTCATCATGGCGATCTGACAGGAGTTAGCAATAGCCAAGAAAATTAATAACTAGAGATTGGAAACTTGCTGAGTTGAAATTGATCAGGAGGACTTTTGATAACTTTGAACACCTATGTCAAGGTCGTTGATGAGTTGTGTTGGTAGTGAGCCATTGGAGTGGCCGGCTGATGGCTCTTTATACTTCAACAAAGCTCCTTCATACAATATAAAAGTCACCACACGAGAACGACTGAGAGATGCAATAGGCGGTCCAAAATAGAATGGACAGACCGAATTGTTGAATAAGACTGACTAATAGGACGATCGACGGATATGGAGCTCGAATACGAAGATGCGCAGCACTGAAAGAGAAGCAGCTTCCAAAAGAAGAATGGCAGGTGCATCCTGTAGATAGTTTCAGAGTCAAGGTATCAATGAGCTTGTGACAGCAAAGCTCCGGGGACCATAGACGATCGTCAAAACTAGTAAATAGGTAGGCTACGCTGTATGGTTCGGCCGCCTTACGACTATGTACGATCGGCCGCTCTATAGGGTTCGGCCGCCATGCAGGAGAGATCTGCATCTATACTGCAGTCCTTCGCCCCCGAAGAGAAGCGTTTCTCGTATAGAGAATGCACGAGCATTGAATAAAGCTCTATGATTGAGTCTTGTAAAATTCCCGTGACCCTTACTACTGCAAGGTTATAGAAGATCGAAGATCATGGACATTTACGATCTCGATCTTTGCCGAATATCCGTTCTCAGTAAGAATAATGCCGTGCAATCACTATTGAGCATTATGGCCTGATGTCGGAATGTTACGAATTTAAGTTGAGTAGTATATCACACAAAACTATCAAATATCAAGGACTTAGAAAAGTGTAATATACGTATAGAAATCTGAGATCATTTAATAAAGTAAACTATATAGCTCAATGAATAGTTACTTTTCTTCTCTTATCTAAAACTTCTCCCGAATTGTAGCTACTAAGTCGATAGACGAATTTGATGTGCTGGCTCTAGGGGAAATCCTCGGTCGAGGAAAAGCTAACTAATCCTCCGTGAGCTGACGGAAAGCTTTCCAGGCTGACCATTCAGAAGAGGCTCAAGACTGCCTACCCCGCAGCCGTAATGTAGAATGGTAAAATAAATGCTGATTTCGATTGGCTTGGAAAGATTATGTCAGAATTTGCAAGCCTGATAGAATCGAAGCAATGGCCTTTCTGTGCGCAAAACTATACGACTCCAGATCTGGAATCACTGTCAACGTTGCTTGTCGCGTCATTCGACTCATCAGAAGTGCGTCTTTCTTCAGCGTAAAATACCTTGTCCTCTCTTACGACAAAATGGCCTGCATTGCATGTAATTTTCCAGTATCTCCCGACAATGGCGATAAAGGTTGCAAATACGATGAGCTGTTACAAGCAGTTCAGGCCAATTGTCCTCGATGCACATTCGTTTTGAAGTGTATCAAGACAGGAGCAGCACATGTCAAAGTTGAGGATATTTTGACAGTGTCAGGCCTTTCCCATGGCTGCATTAAAATTATCTGGCCTGGTGGGGAGTTCTTGTTGGAGGTTTTCAACCAACATGGCAAGTCTTGATCATCTACCCGTATCGACGACGAAGCGCTCTCTTCAAATATCGCTTCATGTTCACAGATTGACTGCTTATCTGCTAATGACCTTTACAGGGGTCGAAGATGCTGGGCTGGGTATTACACGACTGACCCTCGGTCATTTCCCCAGCACTACAGAATTTCAGACCACCACCACAACTATCCAGTCTTGGATCAATGAATGTGTGGCATCTCATGATGGCTGCCGGGCTCAGAATCAAGACCCCACTGCCTCATTTGTTTGCCCGAAGCGACTACTCGACCTGAGTCATGGGAGGCTGATTCTTCGGGAGAATCTTGGGCAAAAGCTTCGCTATGCGTGTCTGAGCCATTGTTGGGGAAAGATCAATATCGTTAAGACGACAACACAAGCCATAGGACAGTTCAGGACAGAATTACCCTTGAATCGACTGTCGAAGACATTCCGAGATGCTGTTGATATATGTCGCAGTCTCGGTATTCTCTATCTTTGGATTGACTCACTTTGTATCATTCAGGACAGCGACCAAGATTGGAGGGAACAGGCAGCTCAAATGGCCGATATTTACCAACATTCATTTCTTACTATAGCAGCTACAAAATCCCGCGACGGGTCTCAGGGATGCTTCTCGGACACAAGCCACCAATACGTGGCCAAGCTAGTTCCTGGATATCAAGACATATACGTCCGACAACGGCCCCCGATTTTTCCAGATCACTGGACGCAATTGGACAAAAACGATAACTATCCGCTACTGAACCGTGCATGGATATATCAGGAGATGAGACTATCACCGCGAGTACTGCACTTCTGCAACGAGGAAGTAATCTGGGTATGCCATACTTCACAACGAAGTGAAAGTGGGTGCAATGACCGAGATTATAACGACGGCAAAAGTTTTAAGCCTACACTGTTTAGCTGCGTCGATGACACTCTTTGCGACAAAGACCAGTTCGCATGGCATCGAACGGTTCAGGAGTATTCTAGGTTGAATCTTACCTATGAATCAGATAAGACGATAGCCTTGGCTGGTGTGGCTCAGCGCATGCAACGCACTCGGCCGGATGACAAGTACCTAGCTGGTATGTGGGAGAAACACCTCCCACTCGATTTTCTCTGGATGGTCTGGCCTACGCCAAGGGTCGAGAAACATAGACTTGCTAGATACCCATCTTGGTCCTGGGCTTCTGTAAAGTCACAGGTAATGTGGGATGGGCACTGGACCCCACTTCGGTCTGTGGTCGTCCGGGAAGTGCGCTACATCTCTGATGGTCCGAGTCACATGGGAGACTGCACAGCATCGTCAATCACTCTACAGGCTCCCCTTATAGACGCGAAATCCTTACTGTCGAGCCATATTACACCAATGAGCGTATGGAGAGGAAAGATCAGCAACACCGTCACACCATTGGAAAACATTCGCGTCGAAGACCTTTGCGTGAATGACTATAAGCCCGATAACCCCACAGATAAATCAGCAAGTCCAGAATGGCCGCCTATAATAGGAGGATTCGTTATCCCACTTGGTGTCAATATTGAAGACAGCTTTACTTTCTGTGGTATCCACGTTATCAAGATGTTAGGGACTGACAGATATGAGCGAGAGGGCCATGTTGGGATTAGCCATGATGCTTTATTGACGAGCAATTACTCGAAATTCATGAAGCGTCTACAGAAGGATGATAGTTCGCCAGAGTCAGTCATGGAGGCTCTAGAGAGCACTTCCAGGGCCTATGCCCATCGTGTAAAAGGGCTGCTAGAAGGTTTACAAGTCTCAGATGTTGTCTTAGTATAGAATCGATGTTCTTTGTTGTCATATGCATAAAGGCAAAATATCGCGTGTCCCTGCAGACGTGTTTCAGCCCCTTGGCCTTTTCGTCTCTGTTCTAGCGCGCATAGCTACTCAATTCTGCGTTACTACCTCCATTGCTGTTCATATATCCTCCGCTCATCTTGGAGGCCTTCTTCCGGGTTTCCTTCTCGTAGTAGCGAGTTAGGTCAAGCTGACATCTGCGATGGTTACAGCACCTTACGTAGTACGAGCTAGGTGGTATTCGCATGTAAAGTCTTGCACAAATGAGCTTCATAAGCATTTTGGAAGTATATTTGGTGATAACACCCATCAAAAACAGCTTAACACATAGTGATTGCAATTTTACACAATACTATTTCAATGCGATCTTCATTGTTCGTTTTCTTCACCAATCGCACTCAGGAAGACGCTAAACTATGTAAGTCCCTGGTTGAGTCTCTATTTCTTGCTCAACGCCTCAGTTCTAGACTGGCTATCGGGGTTAAAGAATGGCTTCTCGCCAATACCAACAGCACGATGACCTGTACGTTCCCCAAGACCATTATAATCATTCGTCGCGCTGTGGAACACGCTGCGATTATCCCAGAATGCTAAAGAGATTAGTACTTGCTCACAGTCGACGAGGAATGAGGACTAACCAATGTCGTTGGGGCTCCTCCACCTGAATCTAACTTGCAAATCGTGGTTCTCTTCAATTCTTCGGTAGAAAGATTCCAAAAGATCCTTGCTCTCTCGTGCGCTCAATTCGTTGATGCGCTTGGGAAAGTTGCCCACAGCAAAGAGGGACTTCCATCCGGTTACAGGGTTCGTTCGCACGACAGGGTGAATAGCCTTAAGCTCGTCGCCAATGTTCTCTGGGTTTCCACGAGGCTTCTCGTAGACTTGGTAAATATCAGGGCGAGCGTCTCTAGCCTTCAGGAAGCCGTCTCCCGAGAATGTAGCGGTAAGACCTTCAAAGAACTTCTGATACGCATCGCTATAACGGTCGTAAAGCTCGTAGCCTGATGCCCAGAGCGTATCACCACCTCCGGAAGGGAGCGTGGTCAATCGAAGACTCGTGTAGTCAGCGGGGTACTGTTCAAACTGGATGTCGCTGTGCCAGCTGGCGGCACCAAACTTTCGGTCATCGCGATCTCTATTGGCATCGCCGAAGAATTTAACTTCGGAAGAGATAACACTGATTTCGTTGTCATCTACTCCGAACTCGTTGGTGCTGTTGAGCAGAGGGTGGATATGAAGACTTGAGTCCGTAGGCTTGCCGGAGAGCTGGCCAAGGCGATGGACTAGCTCCTTGTGTAGCTCATCTGTAAGGTTGTCTTGTGCGCGAAAGAAAACAACACCTCTCTGGGAGACTAAATACTGTTAGTCGGTATCATCATCAGTTTGGATGTTGTAAACTTACTGGTAATGGCAAGATCGCGGATCAGCTCGTCAGCGTTCTTGGCGTTAATAACGTCGTCGACCAAGTTGACGGTAGGATATTCACGTCCGATGACAGGCGTCGACTCTTCAAACTTGAACTGGTCAAGGACTCCTGTGGTCGACAGCGGCTCTGGATACTTCTTAGTTTCGGCACTAAGAGGCACGATGCGCTGTGTTTCTGTGGTGGTGGTAGTAGTCGACATGGTTGGAACAAGTCGTTGATCTTAGTATGAATTTGAGTTATGCTAATGAGAGCCCGAGTGGTTTTAAAACCGATGTTCAATGATTGATATATAATTAACCAAAGATTGCATAATATGTCAAAGGCCTTGCGACATCATCCGAGAAATCCACCCCACGTCTAAAACCCCTCAACGGAAGAACGCAAGCGATCAGATTAGATGACATTATTGGTCTTGCGCCCTCTTCTCCTCAGATTATGCCACCATTGGCTGCGAACTCATTGGCTATTCTAGACTGGAGTCATACCGGCAGGTGTCATGTTAGCGCGACATGGTTAGCTCATCCACATCTTTGTTTGATGTTCATCCCGGAACTCGGTATCTTTCGGATCTCGTTCCACTATGAACCCAATTGGATGAGCCATACGGTGCGATACAAGACAAATTCAATCTTCACTAAAGCTCTTATCTTGAAAAGATCGCTATCACTCGCTTTTAGCTGGCAAACTACTTTGCCAGAGAAAGAAAGCGCTTCAGATTTGTCAGTAGGCGTTTGGCGACAGGCCGGGGAATCCGTCGGGCTCGAATTTAGGTATCCGAACCATTCAAATGCATGTGGATGAACTTTCCATTTGGTAACCTTGTACGTAGTAGATCTGTGGGAACTATCGTGATGACGTGCTTGCGGGCCAACACGGATTTACACGGAGTTCGTCATCGGATCCCTGCATGGCAACACGCGGAGGTTGTACTAGGGCAGATGCGAAGGCGGAGCAGCAGGAGTGGAATGGGTTTCTGCATATACGAAGTCCAGTTATGCAGTGCCGAAAGTGCATATTAACAACCTTAGCTGAGACTGCTTACGAAATGTATTTTGAGATGAGCATACGGCTGAAGCCAAAAACATTAGTCATTAGACGTCAGTGTTGTTACAACTCTCCCTTCTACTTATATGGAGATACCAGCCGTGAGTTTTTTTTAGTTTCTTTTTTCAATATTCAAGACATGGCGTCTTAACGTAGGACAGACATTGGCGGTTCGAAGCCCAGATTGGAGTAAACAGGCTGTGTTGGTTTCATGAGCAAGCCTTGTCTGCATCTCAGCCATCTTTACTGCACCCCGTTCTGTGAAACATAGGTTCTGAGTTGACCATAGTAGCCAATAGAGCAAAAATGCTCACTCCTCGGGGACTAATAATAGTCGCACTCCGCGCGTTTTGTCTCACAAGCCAGCTTACTCTCAGACCTGTGTAACTTGACCAGCGGCTTTGTAAAACTCCAGCCCATGGCCAACAGTACGTATTGATGAGTTTTAACCAGTTGAAAAGCTAGTTTACTCATCATTACTTGGCAATGCCCGCTGGCAAATGGTAACCTAAGCCACGTCCTCGTGCGACAGACGCCCTGTAATGAAAATTGCATGTGTAACAAGTGGTTGAATCTGGGGCGTAATGAAAATACTGGCAATTTCCATTTAAGCTGGGGGTTTTCCCCACGAGACAAAGGTTCCCGAGTAGCTCTATCTTGAACTGCACATCTAAATCCATAGTTGCATCTCTCCTCTGAAGATTTGACATGGACCCGAGTGCAGAGTCACGGTCCTTTGGGACTACCCCTCACGGTTCATCGTCAGTGTTCAGCTACAGTTCACTTCCTACAGCGGTCGATGAGAATGTGCGTCACTTTGTCTTTATATATCATGCAAAGCACGCAATTTTAACATCAGTAGGCCTCAGAACTAGGATACAATCCTAGTATCTTATCGATCGACGAAGACAATGCGGACGGCAGCGATCCTCTGCAATCATGCCCAGGAAGCGAACCCGGCGAAACCTATTGCGACCCAACTTCGACACCATTCAAGCCAGCCGTCATCCCGGTAGCGGAACAAATGCATCCCGAAAGCCCTTCTGCTATATGGAAGATGGTATTTTCTAGATGGTATCCCGAGATCCTATGGTGCACTTTCAGCACCGGTTGCTTCCTTGCGTTAGTCCTTATCCTGACAAAATACAATGAAGAGCCTTTGCCAAAGTGGCCGCTTGGGTTAACTCTCAACACTGCCATTGCACTACTAGCCACCCTCAGCCGCACAGGATTCGTCCTGCCAGTATGTGAATGTATTTCGCAGTTGAAATGGCTATGGTATCGGAAGGAAAGGCCCCTGGCCGACCTGCAAACTTTCGACGAAGCTAGCCGAGGACCTTGGGGAAGCCTCAAATTACTCATGACGATGCGCACGAAGGCTTGGTGAGTATTCCCCAGACACAGAGAGCGTCTTCCCAAGCTTTTTAGTGGAAAGTCAAGTAATAGGGTACAGGGTCCTCGCTCTCCTACCAGCTCTAGTCATGACTACCTCAGTGCTCACGTCAACATTAACCCAATCAGTAGTGACATACCCAACTCGACTTGATCCGGTATATGGCCTTCCCATTCCGACTCTGGTTCTAGGCAGGAACATCTATATGGACTCATATAGTAAATAGAACTGGACCCTGTCTCAAGGAAGTTAACTCTAGCTAACAGCCTCTTCACAGACGTCTCTATCTATAAGACGATCAGCGAAGTAAACACTGGGTTTAATTACCCTATCGAAGATGAGCTTGACATCAATCGGCCCTCTTGTGCCACCAGCGAGTGCCAATGGCCCCTGTTCGATACGCTGGAGGTGTGCACCAAAACCTGGAATATCACACAGGATCTCGACTTTGAGACCAAAGAAGAAAGAGTGGTCAACATTTCTTTGCCAAACGGCGCATTCTGGGACATACCTGATCCAATGTATCGCCCGGGTTATACCTGGCTATTCAACAGTCACGGTCCCGTTTCTGACGGTGCCAAGTCGTCCACGATAACCAACAACACATTTTGGAGTTTCATCGCGACCTACATAGGGTCGAAAGATTCTCTTTTCGCGGTCGAGGTTGCATTTCACCTTTGTGTAAATAGATACAACTTGACGGTGAAGGAGAATGTAGTTTCACGGCAGCAGACCGCCTCCTCAACAAAAACAGGCTACGGCCCTGTCACGATCGATTTCTCTGG
This sequence comes from Fusarium sp. MBC 119, assembly GCA_030411635.1. Classification (NCBI taxonomy): domain Eukaryota; kingdom Fungi; phylum Ascomycota; class Sordariomycetes; order Hypocreales; family Nectriaceae; genus Fusarium; species Fusarium sp. MBC 119. Next base: position 83,232 of record JAPERM010000178.1, read on the forward strand.
TCAAGTTGCCGACATGCACTACATTTTATCACCCGGAGACAAGCCGACTAAATTTCCATTTGCCCTCCGGTTCTTAAAAAATGCTCTCGAGTTGGTGTTCAATGGCACCTCTGATATCAATTATTTCGAAGACGCACATCCTGCGACTCTACTTACATATTTGTTTCAAACCGCCTTGTATGATGAACTGAGTGGAGTATCACACCATGAAGATGGCCCAGTCATGGGAGTGATGAAGAATGTATCGCGCAACATTGCGGCCAGTCTTTCAAGGGGGTGAGTGTATCTAGCAACTACCACGTCAAGTTACTAACCAACTTCTGATGGAGAATAACCACTGGTAACAGTATTGCAGAGTAAATATACCCTAGGAGAAATTTTACCACTAGCCTGCTAATACAATCTTTTCGTATAGGAAGAATAGAATTGACAACAGAGTCGAAGGCGAGAATCTCGGCCCTGTTGTATTTGTCAAGGTCAGATGGCCTTGGCTCATTTTTCTAGGTTCACAAATTCTGCTGTCCTTGATCTTCGTCGCCATTGTCATTGCGCGAACAGCCCTTTCAAACTTGGGAGCGACAAAGTCTTCAATGCTACCAGTCTTATTCGCCATCAGCCCGGAAGAGCGAGCAGTGGTAGAGAAGAGAACAGAGGCTAATGAATATAAGTATCACCAAGAGTTTAAGGAAATTGCCGATCGAGCTACGGGAGTGGTTGGGATGTTCAGTCCAGGGATAAAGGGGCGCGGCTGGATTTTGAGACATCACAAGGGAGAGATGTGATAATGGAAAGGGTACAGTCGCGGTTTTCAATTGTGTTCTGTTTGAGGATTCGATTCGAAGTCATAAAGGAAGAGATGGTGAGGTATAATTAGATCCCACGACCTGGCTTTACGAAATAGCCTAACCAACAGCCCAATGCAAGGCCTCTGCCATGTTTCGCATGTAGCACTTCTCAAAGCCAATTAGGTATCTTTGACTTGACATGAAAATCATCATACATGAATTAAGTGGCCACAAATGCAGCCTGCCGCCAAACGCAACTCCAAGCCTGGTTTTTCGTACCCCCTCGTCCCAGTGCTACCAGTAGGTATTTAATGTCAGGCTCTGCTCTTTCTGCGCTCCATCTATCTTCCTCCTATTGTCATTGCTCAGTCACAAACCAACATGTCGCGAAACGAACTAGAGTTGTCCAACTTGGATCCTCCAACTCTGAATGATGAATCGTTACGACTCGAGGTGCGAGAAACTTATCACCCATCGCTACATTGCGCTGGTCCCAGCTAAAATTTCTTCAGGTAACACGAGAGTCGTTGGAGCAATCCTCTCCGGGCAATCTACCTCCACTTCTCTATGACGACAATGATGATCCGTCTACCGCCACACCATCTCTTCATCATCAACAGACTGAAGATGTAATTCAGAGCGCCGAAAGCTTGATACAAGGCCCAGCCGCAGCTGCAGCAAAGGGTCGTAAACCTTCCTTTTTACGGAAGTTCAATGACCTGGAGCGACCAAAGCAAGTTTGCAGCGATGGTATCTGGTCAGCCCTATATCGGTTGGCTCTATTCCATCTTCCACCTGTAGCTATCACCTTGACCCTCCTCTATCTCTATATCGCACATGTACGTTGGGGTAACATTAGTGCTGAGCAACTCAGCTTCTTACAATTTGCTGCTAAGGGCCACGAGATTCTTATCCTGGTGTCCCTAACAAACATTCTAATGCATCGTATATGCTACAGCCTTCTGGTAGATAGCATCGGCCTTCCACTCGGGTTCCACTCGTCGCCATTCAATCTTGGTTCCCCAATTCAGTACCTTTGTAGCTGGGAGCTATGGGCTACGTTGTTACGGCCAAGACGCGGCGAACGACGCCCACAGATTACCGGATTAATCATTGTTACTGCGATCATTCTTTCTATTGCAGCCGCCCCTCTCACAGCTATTGCGATTATTCCTCGCAGCGGATGGTGGCAGGTCCATATACGACCACTGATGACAGACTCCAGAGAGTATGTGTTATATGTCAAAGGGGACCTATATGCGACCGAACTTGACGCCAAACACGCGGGAAGATACGAAACTAGGGCAAGTGAAGATCCTTTTTTGGACTCACTGAAGGCTTTAGAGCCCACGATCAAAAACCCGCCAGAGCCTGTAGAGCTTAGCAGTACAAGGCAAATCGCCAACATCTCGTACACCAATTACTACAGTGACTCGCCTAATCGACCGATTTCCCTTACCATGTACTTACCTAGGCTATATTTGCAACAGCTCACGGTTACGACATGCCCCATGGCCGGCGTAGCCGATGCTTTGGGTAGAGATTTGGACGAGAAGCCTACCGACCTCCTCACCAGATCTGAGCAGAAACTTATGGATGGCAAGTTCCTAGGGGGGTGGGGCCCACACGATAGAAGTCCAAAAATGGCGTGGAAAATGCTGCTTGATGCACCAACAAGTCGATGGAAGCAACCCATCGTCGCCGTTGAATGTTCGATCAATGAGACTGCAGGGACTTCTTCGACATTTTCGTTCCGTTCTAATCTTTCGGATAGCAATATCTTTGTAAGCACGAAGGAAAACGATGGATTTCGAAGATTTCTCGAAAATGCCCGGAAAAAGAAGGGCAAAATGCCTAAAACCCAATATCATTTCTTGGATCTCCCAAACACCACCCACTCTCCCGTCAGTGCACATATCCTATTTGTCACCAGTGTCGCGCCGTATCTTGATGAAAATGGAACTGTATATCCAGGCTTTGAAGAAAACATTGAACTGACCCTCTGTCGCATATATGCTCGATGGGTTGACGCTGATGTTTGGGCCGAAGAAGGGAAACCTGGTGCGCAAACCCAACTGGACTTCCCACTTTTCAACATCCAAGATCACTTTGGGAGTTTGTCTCAAGATCGCAAACCTATCAGAATGAAGAAGGCTTGGCTGGCTGCAGTTGGTCAACTTTCAAAGAAGGATGGAACTGCATCTGGCGGTCAAGCGGATTCCTCGTATCAGCAGATCATTGATTTCTGTCTTGAGGCCGATGCCATTACTGACATTTGTCTTGATGTCACTCTGGCTGCTCACATGACCGACATCCTTTCCCAAACAGGCCCTGTGTTTTCAGGCTGGCGCAGCAACGAGCCACCATCGCTGGGTGATATTGTCATCCAACAAACATACTTCTTAGGCGGTCATGGCTATGACTTCAAGAGTAGCCGAACAATTCCCTTCACTTTTTCTATCCTACTGCTACATGTCCTTATCGTCTTTATTCACGTGGCAACGGTTCTCTCGTCTCCTCGACATCCATGGCATAGCTCCAGCTGGACAAGCTTTGGCCAGATACTAGTGTTAGCGCTACGCTCCAAACCCCCAGAAGAATTGGGGAGTGTTGGTGGAGGAGTGGAAAGCTCTCGGACATGGAATACGTCTGTTTCGGTCAGAGTGGTTGGCGATGAAGGGCGATTAGAGATGATTCTTCACGACAGAGACAGCAGTGTTCAAATTAGGGATCCCGAAAATGAAAGGGGTGATGAAGGGTCTAGTACAGGCTTTGAACGGGTGAAGCCAGGTATGAGGTACCATTGAGTAGTCAACGTGGGCTTCGTGCCAGATCAGCTTGGTTGTCGAGAACGGTTCGAATTGGTGAAGCGTCTTGACTTGGGTGTGCTTATTATTATTGAGCTGGATTATCTCGAGGGAAGAATAGTTATATTACTAAGAAATAAGATTTCTGGCTATGTAGCTTGGAACCTTGAGTTTTGGTGACTATATGAACATAAGGTTATTATACTTGAGAAGGAGGGGGAATATGTTCTACTAAATTTGCTGTTTGCCTCAAAAAGGTATCACAAATTCAGTAGTAAGTAGTGGGTTTCGTGTCACTCTATGATTTCATCACATTGCGTTTTAGATGTCACTTTTGGAATAAATATAAAGATCCTCCATTCAGTATATCACTTACACTCTTGTTTGACTTTGTCTGGAATACGCGGTGCTCTAACTGGGAGATTAATTCGCATCAGCGGACAGGGTATCCGAGCTTAGCGAATCAGCCTTGCCAACAGGCCCACCAGGCCTCTGCCAAGGCTGACGTGCAGCAACAGCGGTAACAAACCCAATCAAAGCGCTTCGCTTGGCCAGGATCCTCTGTGCTTTGCCTCACAACTCCCGTGATTAATATCCCAGCGCCCCCTTTTCGCGCGTCTATCCAAACAGATCGGGTGCTAATCTGATATCGTAAATAAATCTTGAACTCTGCGTCATCTACTGCGGTCTTCATCCGCTTTCCAAGATGAGCTTATGCGCAAAATGCAGACCTCTCATCCCTGAACGGGTGGAGCGCCGATCGCGCGACTCCTCAGGCCGACCACCTACCCCAACGATTTGGCGCGAATCAACATCGAAAGATGCCATCTGGATTATGCATTCGTCCTGGGACTCGTTCTGCTCCTCCTTGGACCAAAATTGTCCAGCTTGTTGGTCTTTATGGCGCCATATTCGATCCTCTCCGCTCGCAACGCCGGACAAGGAGAGACACGAGGCCTTTCAGTCACGGGCGGTTAAAATATCCAACGATCCATCTGATGGTTTCTATGACATTTATATCGGGCTCAAAGGTGTAGGAGCAAAGGACGGGGAAGTACGTTTTAGGATAGAAGAAAGACTCTTTGGTAAGCATTTCTCTTTGTGTTTTATCGTCCACTCTTACCTCGCAACAGATGAAGAGCCATGGCGTGTATACCCAACCCCTACGCTTAGGTCTGTGACAGATTGCATTGACGGTTGGCTCAAATGTTGCCTCAAGTATCATCACGACTGTAAACAAATCACAAAAGCCAAGCGCCGAGCCAAATCATCCAGCCCATTACCAACACGCTTGGTAGACGTTGGAGATCGCCAATCAAACCAGTGGCGCATTGTCCTTACCGAAGGCGACTTTCGAAGATATGGAAAGTATTGCGCACTATCGCACCGATGGTCAGACCATACACCTAAACTTTCAAGACAAAACTTGGAAAAGTACAAGGGTTACCAAGATCACGGCCAATTTCCCCAAGACTATGAAGATGTTATGGCGCTCTGTCGCGCAATCTCAGTTCGATATCTTTGGATCGATTCGCTTTGCATTTTGCAGGATTCTGCCGAAGATTTCAAGCAAGAAGCCGCGTCTATGATGGACATCTATGCAAATGCTATCCTTACTTTCAGCATATGCTGGGATTGCTCGGAGGATGGATTCTTTTCCCAGCGAAACCGAGGGCCACTCCCAAGGCCTATCGAAATGCCACACAGAGCCAGCTCCGTGAATCTCTTAAATCTCTTGTACGACCGCATAAAGTGGCATGTCGGGCATTTATTTCCTCGCCGTACGCGCCCTCCCACATGGAATTCTCTCCAGTTCGGACAACAATGGCATGGAAGCGTCACGGATGCTTTGGTTAACACTCGGGGATGGGTCTTGCAAGAAAGGACCCTATCCCCACGGATCGTCTACATTGGCAATGACCAACTCTACTGGGAGTGTCATTCCTGCCGAATTAGCGAGACTGAGCAATACCAAGGCGTCATAGGGAAAGAAGCACGTCATTATCTTCACTTTCACCATCGTCGCCTTCCGACAGCCCTTCCACACCAGCTGATAGAGTATTTTTGGCCGGAAACTATCGAGACATACACCAACCTCGAGCTGACTTACGAAGGGGATAGGCTAATTGCCATATCTGGACTAGCACGTCGCTTTTCTCAGGGAATTCAAGGCGACTATCTCGCTGGTGTTTGGACTGATTATTGGATCTACGACCTTCTTTGGGATCCAGCATCTGCTCATAAGAGTTATACCGACCTCTCTCGTTGCTTTGCGTCCGCCGCAGAGAAACCCTCAAGCATTCCGTCCTGGTCATGGGCTGCATTTCCAGGACCTGTCAAGTTAGCTCGACCTTGGCAGATGAGGATTGACTATGCAGATGTGCTTTTCCCGCTCGGGCCCAGAGGGTATTACGAAACAGATAAGGCGATGCCACTTGCTGTCTTGACCAAAAGTATGATCACACCACCTGGGAGTGATCCTTATGGGCATTTTGAACATGCGAGTCTTGAGTGTAGGTGTTATTCCATACCCTTGAGCTTTGAGATGGTCAAAGATCTAGCCAAGTTCAAAGAAGTCTCTACTTCAAATGGTGTCGTTCAGCTCTCGTTGGAGGAGTCGAACGGCGAAGACGGTCCTGTAGGTTTGCCCGGCATAAAGCTGGTAGCTCTCAGGTCCGGAGAAGAGGGAAATGCAGTGGATGTATGCTTTAGCAGGCCGTGGGACTCATCATTACCTTGCTTTTTCATACCCCTTTACATCGACAAGCGAGGATCAGCAGAAAACAACCAGGACAGGCGACCTATCAGAGGAATCATCGTTCAGGGACAGATTTCTGGCCCTTCTACTCCCGGGGAAGCAAAAGAATGTCAAATCCAAACCTTTTTCAGGATCGGTACTTTGATGGAATCAGAAAGCGTCATGGACGGCATAAGCCGAGTGATGGCGAACACAATCTCGCAGAAAGGATGCAGATCGAGTGAGCAGAGAAGCGACGAGAAGGATGTGGAAAAGTTTGAATCTACACTTAAAATCTTGGCGGATCATTTGTCGAGTTATCCGATTCGAATAGACTGGAGCAACTTTAAGTATTTCGAGGTGGATTGGACGCAAATTCGACTTGTTTAGCCAGCACCTAGCGTAGAGTTTGAACTATTAAGCCCGACAAAAGTAAGATTCAGCCTTCTCGGAAAGTATTCCCAAAGAACACAACATGAGCAGCGTTAAAATCGATTCAACTTTAATTCAAGCCACTCGATTCGGAGTATCGCAAAATCGACACAATTTAATTGAGCGTACTCAAATGCTTGAACTGAACTGAATTGAAGTTCAAGCAGGTGTTCTTGATACCCATGCTGTAACAGTGTCGTCGTTGGTGGTTGGGTTCTTACCCAGAAGCTGCATGTTCGGTAGTCACATGACCCTTCCAGCCACATTAAAAGCCACGACCTCAGCCACAGATCTGGCTAGTGGTCTTGAGTAACCTCGTCTCGAGAGCCTCCGTAGTTAGTATTAGTCACTTTGAACCCCCGGATTGAATTCAAGTTGATCGAGGCGTTCGGTGTAAGTGTTATCAGTGACCACTATCTCCAAGCCTCGGAGCAAGGTCCGAAGTTGTAATCCGAAGGCGTCGAGTGGCCGGCCCGGGTCCGGCTGTCCGGTTTTTCCGATGCTCCCGATTTTTCCGCTTCTTGTCTAAAGTGGAGTATGCTTAGCAAAGGCGGAGAAAATGCCGCCAGCCTCCGCCAACTTCCGCCGCCTCCGCAAGAGATTTCCAAGTGCGTCACACTCCAAGGGCATATCCTGGGATGGAGTCTGCAAAGCGGAAGCGAGCCGCCAAAGCGTGTAATTACTGTAGGAAGAGGTACGTTTGCTCATCAAGATGGTATTTTCCGATTGCATCAGTCTCCAACCCATGTCTCGTGATACCTGTCTCTCGATGAATGGTGCTGACAGTTGATCGTAGGAAGAGAAAATGCGATGGAAGACAACCAGTTTGTTCTCTGTGTGAAGAGGCAAACAACTCGGAATGCGAATATCGAGACGAGGGCCATGAAAGCAACAAGTGTGTCCAATTTCCCAAATGAATGAGACATTTTATACTGACTCACTCAGGCGCATTGCAATCTCAGTCGACCGAGTAGACGAGATATTCGACCGACTTGAGTCCCTGGAATCTACCTTTCAGACCGCAATATCCAAACAAAGAGAAAGAAGCCCAGTTCTTACTCCGTATCCCGTGTCAAGACATGGGGAAGCTATCAGTCCTGAAGATGGAGTAGTTGCGGCGTCATCGGTGCACTCAACAGGCCCTGGAACACAGACTTCACTATCACAATTCGCCAATAACAATGTCTTTAACACTACTATGGATATACCCTTGTCTCACTCCTCAACTACTGGCAATCTACTCCGTTCAGCACCCGCAAAGGCTTTACTTGGGCACTACCCTCCCGACCTCTTCCTCCATATTGAACTCAGACGGCCTATTCCCGAAGGCTTACGACTTCATGCCGTGCCTGCTAGTCAGGTAGAGCTTCCGACACTATCACCCAATGAGACAGATCATCTAGTTCGCAATTACTTTCAACTGGTTCATCGGTTCCATCCCATTTTGGATCAACGAGCATTCTACGAATTATACGACCAAACTCTCAAACATGGTCCACGTCCTGACCTTTCCTCAGCGTTGGTCCTGGTCGTTCTAGCACTCGGCACTGTCGCAGCTGAGACACCTAACCGAATGGACGCCTGTTGGAGTCCTGGAATTCGTTATTTTACGCCTGCAGTACGGCTTTTACTGACCGAGTCGCTATGCTCATTTGGTGGCAACGCTCTTTTACCACAAGCATTGTACCTAGCAGCGTTGTACTACAGTTACTTATCCAGGCCTTTACTTGCTTGGCGGCTGGTTCATATAGCGTCTACCGATGTGCAGCATTACTGGATCAGGTAAATATATCTGTTACTGGCTATTCTGTGCTAGAACTAACAAGAGCCAGGTCCGAGAAGTTGTTGCGCGACGGTCAAGGCGGTTCTCAAGACCAGTCAATTCTGCGAGTCTTTTGGGCAATTCTCGTCCTCGAATGGTAAGTTATTCTCGATACGATAATTCGATACAACTTCTAACTCGAATGCAGTGATATTCTCGCAGAACATCATCTTCCTCGCAGCGGCATCGAAAAGATCGTTGATAAGTTACCTTACCCATGGTCAGACGGTCCTTCTGAGCCTTATATGCACCGTTGGCTCGCCGATCTATCCTCGCGCCGCTTACTCAACCGGATTCACTATGTGCTCTATGCTGAGGCTGAACCGGGCACAGGAGACGGTGCAGTGGACAACTCCGAAGAGACGCTGTCGAATCTCCCAAATCTAGCTCATGAGCTGAACCGTCAGCTCGGAGCTTGGTACCATCTTCTCCCGCATAGCATCCGGCCGAATCTAGAGACTCCTCCTATAGGGATTGACGATACCATGGTTACTATACGGTATCACACAACAGGAGACATTATTTATCGGCCGTTTTTGTATCAGGTTTGTGCACTTAATCCGGGCACTGCTCCCAATCCAGCCACACTCGAGAATGCCCGACAATGTCTGGTGCACTGTCGCAGATACTTGAACGCGGTTGAGCACGCAGTCCACGCGCCCACGGCCTCTTTAGAGAATCTTTTACACGGGTATGTAAAAACTGCCATTCAGATGAACGACTTTATTAACATGGTGAATCAGGACCATGGCTGTAGTGCTACTGCTGTCATTCGCCGCCTTTTCAAGACTCGATGCATTGAGAGTGCCAGATCTGAACCAATTACAGGACAAGGGAATAAGGATCTGCGAACGATGGGCATTTCCAGGGTCAAGCATTGAACAGATGGTTGTCATACTGCGCGCCCTGCGTGCAAAATGTATTGACACAGGGTGATTCAGAGGCTTCTTCAAAAGGCGTAAATGAAAAGAAATTCCCTTTTCGGAAAAGTTGAACGAGCAAAATACTACGTAGATGCCTGTTGATGGTGCCTGAGGCAGCTCCCTAGCATATCAGCCGGCCTCTCGGCCCGACCCCTTTTGGCTAGCTACATCAACACAAACATACCCCTCAACAATGCCAACCACGATGCGGTCGATTTTGACACTTAGGGCGTACACTAGACTCCATCAGCGGCGGAGCCGAGACCGTAAAAGTTTCTATCTGTGGCAAAATCTTTCCAGAACAATTGCTTTTGGAGATTGCAGGGCTTATTTAACCTTCTTAGCCGAACGCTTCAAGTATCTCAGCCCGCCTCAACTAACCCAGATTGCGCTGTCTACACATCAAGCAACAACACCTTTCTCCCGACTCTACAATCACGTAACAGATTTGTTGCTCATCAACACCATCACCCCTCACTTGTCTATTCTCAACCAACCACATCAAATGACAGCCAAAGAGTCACAACCGGCTTCCGGCCACAACAAGCCGGCCAGCATCCGCTCTGCAACACTCGCCGATGCCGGTCGCATCGCAAAGCTCGGTGCACATGTCTTCTCCGTCACCTTCGGCCACTCTGTTGAGCCGCACGAACTAGAGGCTTTCTTGGAAGAGTCATACACAGAAGCGTCAATCATCAAAGACATCCAAGACGAAAACAAGGATGTGATCGTTTCCACCAACGACCAGAATGAAGTCTTGGGTTTCGCATACCTCACAAGGGGTAGCAGCGAACCTTGTGTGGAAAACGAAGAAAAGACGGTCGAACTACAGCGCATCTACGTGCATCCGTCTGCTCACGGCGCTGGCGTCGGGCGTTCTTTGGAGAAGGCTATTGAGACTATGGCGCGGGAACAAGGATTCAAGAATCTCTGGCTTGGCGTTTGGGAAGAGAATCCAAGGGCGATCAGGGCGTATGAGAAATGGGGATATAAAAAAGTCGGTGATCACGATTTTATTATTGGATCTGTGGTGCAAAGAGACGAGATTATGTTGAAGGTGTTGTAGGCTATTGAAAGATTGCGGTGGATTGGCGTTAACTAGATTTTGGGATTTGATGATAGCGAATTAGACAGAGCAGTTAGACAATACATGAAGCAAATACTTCCAAGGCAAAAATTTCACTATCATTCCTGATCTTGGTGATGATATATCGCTGCTATTGGTCCTGGACCAAGGTGCTCGAGGTAAAAAGTAGCGCGATGCCCAGAACAGCAATAATGTACGAGCCAAGAAAAAACCATTTCGGTTTAGCGCTCTGTTCGGGTTGTGTCTGTTTGTCCCATAAATGCGTGAGATATCCTATCGCTACTATTGACCAACTCCTCCAGTACGAACGGACACCAATTGATGAATTCTTGTGTATCTGTGTAGCTTCGCTGTTGGGTTTGATTGCAACGATCTGTGTGCGTTGACTGTGTAGTAGCTCGCTGCGCTCAACTTGAAGCCAAGGGTTACCGAAGTCGAAGCATTCTTGGATTCGGCAGATATCGGAGTAAGACCTGCAGATATGAACACTATCGCTGCCGGATGTCTCGTGTAGCAGAAGGTTCCATCCGAAGCTGCCAAGGCAGGGTGGGGGGAAGTTGAAGCCGCCTGTGGTCAGCTAAACTTATGGGTTATATCGATTGCAGAATGGCAAATGAAACCCCGTTTAGGCAAGCTGAATGTTCGTCCAGTTCAGCTGGCTAAACTGTAGTACTTCAGCCCAGCTCAATGTTTGAGCCTTGTTGACCCTGGAAAGTATTGGGGAAGATGTTTGCGTAGTCGCGTACTGGCAAAATGCTGCCTCAAAAGCTTCCTCTTCAGTTGTCCTTGGTGTCACATGAACTCCCAGACCTTCCTTTGCAACAGTGTTAAGAACCATGGCAGTGATACCAAAGTTGCGAGCACGAAATTGTCTGAAAGATGCAATCCTTGTGAACTGTCGTTGTTGACCCTTGTATATTTCCTGTACCACAAGGCCACGCGAGAATGGCTCTTGAAAGCCAATCGAGGGTTGGTCGCATGGCTCCATATGTGCGATCAATGGGACCAAAAAGCAGGGTAGTGATGGGTGAAAAGGTTTGCTGAAATGCATGAATAATGTGGCTGGCCCTAATGGATCATTTTCTTCTGGGCTAGTTACCAGTCGCAGTCGAAGGTTAGGTATATGCCCCGTACAGCCGTTCTCACGCTCGGAAAAATAGAACATCGCGCTGTGCCTTGTGATGGAGATGTCTTCTACCATGCCTTCTTTGTCAAAGTTCGTAGGTATCAGAAAGCAATTGAGCTTCAAACTGGCGCCTGCAAAAGATACGAAGGCTTCCTCGCTTGTTCCAGGTGGGTCCAAAGTCCAGTCAGTCAGCATAGCCAGGGCATATGCGTTGTTCAACTCGAACGAGTAAAGGTTCGAGGATGTGAACCCGAGTTGCCGCCCTATTTGACCTACCATAACTTGGCCCGGGAAGCCGACCCATAACCAGGAAGGGGCCTCTAGGCTGTTAGGTAATGGAGCTTCTTTAGTTGCGCCATTAGCACTGTACACTATTGCCGTGTTTGGGTCCCAGAGAAGATCTTGGATCCAGTATTCGATCCAGATTCCTGAGAAATAGGATTCTCCAGACTCCTTAGAGAGGGACTTAGCAAGCCCTGATATAGCAATCAGTTTGTCCTCTTGTCGGGTCAAGGTGCAATTCGAATACGCTTCCATAACGGATGCCCACGACACCTTTCTTGTCTCGTCTGTACCAGTCCAGTGGCTAGATCGTCGTTTGCCAATGGCGTCGAGGTTGTGGGGGACAGCCTCACTAGCAATATGGACGTCGCACTCCCAGTAGACCTGCTCGTTTCCCAGATAGACAATCCTCGGAGAAAGAAATCTCTCTTGTAAAACCCAACCTCTTCGATTAATCAGAGCATCAGCAACGTCAATACGAAAACTCCAGTTGCACTCAACAAAAGCATAGTCACCCAAGCCGGGTGTAAGATTACAAGCATCTCTGTTCCTCGATGCTAGATTGTCGGTGGATGGCATACGCGGGATCGTTCGGGGTCTTATTCTGTGAAATAAACCGGTTGATGAATAGTCCCAACATATACTCAACGTCAAGTAGGCATTCTCATATATGTCTGCCATTTTCCCGGCTTCTTGACGAAAGTCTTCATCTGAGCATCGTGTTCAAATTATCGTGTGTCATAAACCTTGTGTATTTTTGACCTATGACTCCTCCCTCGAACCTTGCGAATTCCCCCGAAACCTTCGGTTAACTCACCCCAACAAACAGATTAACTTTTCAGATATGAACACATAGCCCCCTGAGTCACCCTTTAACTCGTCATTCTTCCAGACTATGCCGCAACTGTATTAATGCCGCTATCCAGGCCCTGTTTTGCTTTAACTTGGCGATAACCTTATCTTGCTGTTCATATGCGTTATCGATAAGCTTCTTTAGCTCTGGCCTCTCTTAGCGGCGGGTAAATAATTTGACGTAATAAGGAGCCCCGAGGTCGTCTAATATGCAGATAAAGGTATTATATCCGAAGAGAGCTAGTCTTATGTAGTCTAGGTTATCTAGGTTATCGTATTGGAGTTAATAAGCTTGAGGGATTATATTATTATATTTAATATCCCTAAAGCTCTTTTAATTGCGAATTCGGATTCTTATAGAGTCGGAGATTATAGCGTATAAGAGGGGATAGTTATAT